>VYZV01025838.1:14106-29304 GCA_013401275.1 Pandion haliaetus | reverse complement strand
CTGCCACAGTCACTCCCTGTCTGGGCTGCAGAGGCGGGTCTGACTCTTTGGCGCCAGGGGAGCTTCTAGCAGCTTCTTAAAGGAGCTACCTCTGCAGCCCCCTCCCCTACCACCAGAGAAAACCGCGCCACACAAACCCATAACACCGTGGTATCTGAGCACCTTCTAGTCAAGGACAGCTTTCATAATGGTGTGAAATATTCTTTAAGGATTAGCAAGAAACTGATCAACTTGACTTTTTTTGTCACCTAGGCTCTTGCTCAGAAAAATCGCCGATGTTCATGAAAAGACTTACATTCATGCTTGTCTTTAAAGGTGGGCTTAACTTCTTAATTACTTACTGAACTGTAACTTCAGGAGAAGTTAAGCATCTGATCACTTTGTAGCCAGGATACAGAATTCACTGCTATGGAACGCTGCGGGTTATTTGCTAGGTGTTATTTTTGTTCTCTGATTCAGCGTCCTAAAATATTAAGTGACATTGTGTGTTTGGAGGTGCCCTATGTTTGAAACAATATCAATCTGCGGTCCAGATGCCCTATAGCTATTTTGTAAGGATAGCTGTTGGCTGTGGTAGGCTGGCCAGTTTACCGTTTCGGTAATTGCTTTTGGCATGCCTGTGATGTACCCTGCTGCTTCAAGGGGATGCAATGTCTGTCTTTTGTTTCCTGCCCTATATTGTCCTGTAGTCATGCTCCCATGTCACATTTGTATGTGAAACTATTGTGCAGCACAGCCTGATTCCTCATGCTGTAAAAACCATTATTTTCAGATAGAAAAGAACGCTTAGAATGGAATTAAAAGCCTGACCTTGAGCTTCTCTGAAGGATGGGATGATGCATCTATTCCAGTTACTCTTCTAAAGGACCTTTGACCTATGCTGCTCTTCTCTCCCTGGCTGCCTTTGCAAAGCCTGAAAATCCTTCTCAGTGGCCTGCTTCATTCCTGTAGACTTTCTGCCTGTCTTGCCTCAATTTAGGCATGGCTGTTGATCCTGAGGCATGTTAGAGCAGCCAGGAATGGAATGAGCACTGGTTTGAAGCTTCAGATGTCCCACATTGGTGCCCAGAAAGATGGACCCTCCCTGTTATTTCACTATTGTTTTGCCTTATCGTCTCCCTGTTCCATGTGCATGATGGCTTAATCTGTTCTCCAGTGCTCAAACTCTGGCACAGCTTCATCCCAGTAATTCCCTAATAGGGGACGGGACGGTAAAATAAACCCGAAGGGCTGGGTGAGTGCAAGGGCATGTTCTGGCAGAGGGGTGCTAGAGAGCATCACTAGCAGTCCCCACTGTGTCACTGTGCTTCTGCCCCAAGATTTACCAATAATGGAAAACCAGCAATCAGATAATACTTTGTGTTGAAGTATGTATTACGTCAGGGAGCTTCCTCTTCGCCCAGGCCGCTGTGACTATATTTCTGCTTTTAGATAGGCATGGCATAGGTGAACACTTTTTCTTTCGCTATTGGTGCTGGTGTATTTATAAAAATTGGTCACTGTTACAGTATCATGTGTTACATGATTCCTGTTTGTACCTTGTCCTTCGAGATCTGGAGGCAAGATCGGGAATGTTTCTTCAGGCTACCATCTATTTCAAGTTACATTCTCCCTTTTTATTAATGCCTTAAAGTCTTTAAAGTCATAGAATTTTTGTGAGGCAGCAGCTGTAGGCTTGTGATTTGTTACTGTGCAGCTGTGTCTGCCGTGATGGTGCTCCTGACACCTAGCAGCACTATCAATTTAAGAAGAATAGCCTGAGCAGGATTTTCCTCGTTGGTGACAGCATTCTCAATCCATATGTCCCAAATTGCCTTCCTGCAGAACTGCTGCTGCAAATACTACTTCTGAATTACCTTCCTGTAGTGTTGATTCCTAGTTTTCACAGTAGCATTCCAGCTTTTGTTTCAAGGAGGACACCCTTACCTGAAGTGTGCGTGATTGAAAATGTCCATATTGCTTTAACACCCTTGGTGCTTTTGGTTTAGTTGGATCATGCCTGTTGCATCCCTTCTAAACTGCGATCAAGGTAAATGACTGCTTTTTTATTATTATTTTCAGTCATGAACTTAAAAAAATCATTCTTCCCACAGCACCTGAGCAGTCATACTAATTTGTATTCTTTTATTCAACTGCTGCACGAAAGGGTGACATCAGTTTCCATTTTAATTCCTTTGGTCCTTGGTGTATGTTTCTTAAGGCACCTGTTACATAGAAGATAGAGCTAAGGACGCTTATTGGAGTGGCATCTCCAGGTGTTAGACTAGTTTGCTCTCTGTTCTGTACAGTTACACATCCTACAAAAGGCTTGTGAACGAGGGTGGGCACCTTACACTTCAGGCATTGAAAATATTGCAGACCAAGCTAACTCGTTCCTATGCTTCCCCCGTCTTCTCTGTTGTACCCAGTTGATGCTGGAGCCTCTCCTCTGCTTGAGGCTAGCATTAAATTGGGACATACTGTGCTTTCAAGCAGCTGTATCACACGGTGTTCCACTAGATTTCCTCTGTGCTGGGCCTAAACAACAGACACCCCCCCACCGGTGAGTGAAAGGCAGCGGCTGCTAGACTGAGCAGGGGCCAACTGGAATAAAGTGCATTTGCAGGCTCGCTGGCCTTGCAGCGCAGTGCGGATGGGCTGGCTCAGATGCTGGTGGCCATGAGAGGAAATTGGACAGTGTACTTAAAAAGGGGAGAAAGGGTTGTGGGTGAGGGAAGCAGGGGAATGACACTGAGGAGAAGCTGGGAGAGGTGGGGAAGGGTCACTGTGTTGCATAGTGGGGGGAGCAAAGTTTAGGGAGGTGTAGGTGGTAGCAGCCGGTGTGGGCTCGCCTGCTGTCCTGAGGCATGTTGCTGGTTGATACCTTCGGTTACAATAGGAATTTTTACTTGTGTGACACCCCATAGCAACAGAGAAGAGATGTCTACTGTCATTCCCATGTCACCATGCTGAAACTAACCGTCCTGGTCCTTGTCATGTTAGTATGTTTAATTCGGTAGCTTGGACTTTGATCCTAGCACCAGCATTCAACACTGCATAACCTCACTCTGAATACGATTGTGAGACCACGACCAAAAACGATCTTAAAGCCTCTGCCCCATTTCAAAGGCTGGCACACCAGGTATGTAATTGTACATCAGTATGATAAACTCTACGTGTGATAGCAGAGAGTATGAACTTAGAGTGCTTCAGCTGGAAAAGATAACTGACCTAGTGAATTTCTAAGCTCACTCAAAAAATGCTCCTTTCAGAATTTTTCTGTCCCTTTTGGTGCTTCCTTCACCCCATTAATGGGTTCTTTTCTGTCACTCTGGTTGGTTATTTAAATATGCAGGGGGGGGATATCTTTAATCAATACTATATTATTGTGTTGTCTTTTGATTTATCTTCTCTGTGCAAGAAACTACTCAATAATAATTTCTGTGATTGCTTATGTGCAGCATAAACAGGGCTATGTTTTAAAAATTAAGATAAATCTTCAGAGTAATAAAATGAAGCAACCTGACACAGAAGGATTTTGTAAAAAGCCCAATCAAAACTGCTAAATCACAACATAATCTGAATGAATTAAATTGCCGTATTAGCTAATTCCTTTAGAAGGAAAAAGGAAAATTATAACTTTGAATATTAGCTACATTATTGAACCAGTTTAGTTTAACTGAAGGTCATGGATTCTCCCATGATCTGAATCACCTGAATGGATCATTTTTCTTTGTAATTTCCATTGTTTGTAGTTGACAAAACACTGTACAAGGGATAGACACATCTAAGCTGGGGCAAAACCCACCTCTTGCTACTAAACTGGAAAAGAGTTCAGTGACATTTTTAATGAATACAGTGCTGATCAGTTGAAAGAAGAAAAAACAACATACAAATACAGTAACAAATGCAGCTGTTCTATATTTGCACTACCTTGTTAGCATTTTCCAGGGACAAATGACAAGATGTTATAGTTATTTATCAATTGATGTTGAAGGATGTTTTGAAGCTGTATTCAACTGCTGCAGCTAATTGTATAGCTTTGTTCTGTTTTTTTTAAGGACTAAAAAACTTGGAATGAGACCCAGTATTGTATAACTTCCCTAAGACCTTATTTAATTACATCTTGGGCAGTTGGGCAGTGCTGGACCTTCACACAAACTCCAGGGGTTAATTTCTGTCTTTGATAAAACTTCCTTACTGAATTTTGGAGGGTGCTGCTTAATGTAAAATGTATTCTGTACTTAGTTCATAACACGCTGAACTAAACTATTCATAGGAGTTAGAGGCTGCTCTTTGCTTGGCACCCAGAAATCAAGAATTGATGAGGTTTCTCTAATATTCATTTAAATGCAAGTATTTCAGAAATAGGAACATAGAGAGAGAAATCTGGAAGGTACACAGAGAATTTAAAAGGAGGAAAATTTATTGAAGAATGATGTGGTGTATTGGGGAGTGTCTTGTTCTGTGTGTGTCTCAATTGAGGGTATTCAGGGCGCTGAAATTAGTAGCATAGATCTGAGGTTTTGCTGGGTTTACTGCAAACTGTCTTCCTCTGGTAGAATTTCACACATGGGATTTTGTGAATATTTATGTTATATTTATTATAAAAACTTCTGTGTTTCACTGACTGATCAGAGTTGCAATTTTAGCCTGCAGAACTAGGCTCTTCTAGTCTGAATGTGAATGACAGTACATCTGGTGATTTAACTGAACACTGATGTTATACCAGTTTCCTCAAGCATGAGGGCTTGAAAATACCTGAACGTTTCTTCAGGTGATACAGCTTAAGGGAAACTTCAAAACGGTGGACTGAACTGTTGGAACACTGGAGGAACCACAGCTTTACGAGTGATATTTTCTAGGGAAATATCACCTTGTGAACAAGGTATGCTGAATATTCTAAGAAAACAAGTTGAAGGGAGAGTTTTTGGTTTTTGCGGAGTTCTTGGAATTTGTAAAAAACAAACAAACAAACAAATCACATTCCACACCTGTGAGTTGCTTTATGCACAGAATTTTTATTTGTTAAGCAATTTGTTAACATTCCAAGTACAGAAATAGTATCCAGAAAGTTCAGCTGTGGATAACTTGCATCCCACCCTAAATGTGCAAATTACCCAGAGGATGTACTGACAGACTGTTCCTCAGGACACCAGCTTGGTTAAATAGGATGCCCTTTGCAGCCCTTTCTGTGCAATGGGCGTAGCTTTCTATTCATCTAGCCAAACATTTCCATGTAATGGAACTGCTTTTCATTTCAAAGCAAAACTTTCATCTATTTGGGGCATTTTTTTTCTGTTAGAAGAATTGCAGGCTTTTGTTAAACAAACAAACAAACAAAGGAAGCTACTCCAAGTAAGGTGTTGTGCAATAGTTCCGTTCCATTCCTGGGGAGAGGAGTGAGAGGTTATTAATGCTATTTTCTGTGTGATCATGTCATTAAATTGATTTAGCACTACCTGCCTAGAGCTTAAGATAGTACGCTTGGAGAAAATTCAAAAGTAAATGTAGGATGAGAGTTTTAACTGAATTTGTTGTTGTGTATTTGTCTTGCTCTTTTTTTATGTTGCCTTTTTTTTAATAGTTTTGCTAGCTCCAGTCTGTTTTCATAATTTTCCTTGTGCAATCTTTACATTCTTTTTAAATTTTTATTATTGTTAAGTCTATGTTTATAGCAGCATTTAAAACCAAACATCACACAAAATTAAGAACCTATTCTAGTCATGTTCAGCTTGTATTAGATCAGACCTTTTTACCACATCTGTACTCCTCCGATGGAAGCTGCTGACCTGCATTGGTCAAATGTGCATTGCTGCAGCTGCCGGTGAGATCTGATATGAGGAGGCTGGCTCTGAAGATAGACTGTGGCTCTGGTTTTAGCGCACTGAGTCTGGCCAGTACTTTCTCTGAGATTGTCCTCTGAAATGAAGAGGGGAAATTTGAGGGGGAATTTTGAGAAATTTGAGAATCCCCTGAGGTGAGCAGCTTGTCCCCGTGAATTGAAGGAAAAACCGGCATGAGAAATAGTTCCTACCGGACCCTACATATTGTTCAGAAATATGTGTCTGAAAGCTGCCTGGAAGTGGAAGGGGCGAGTATGCAGATTGGCCATCAAGTGGCAGGGAAGGATGTTTGACCGTGGGTTGCGTAGGCTGTGCGGGACGGCTGGGCCCTCTGGCCTGCCTGCTCACCGACTGCTGCATGGCCTGGCTGGACTGCTGTGGTGCCTGTGGCTGGGTGCTCTGCTGTACACCTTGCCTCGCTCTCACCTTCAGGACCTGCATCCAGCCAGCAGCGCCCAGCAGCTATTGAGAGCCCTTCAGGAGCTGAATACTCCTGCTGTTTGGCAAGGAGAAAAAATAGACAGCTTGAGGCTGTTAAAAATAACAGCAAGAAAAACCTGTTCGGTAATCAGCTGAATGCTGAGGGAGGGGTGAGGAGGAAGATCATACACAGTGTAGCCAGCTCTATGTGTGTGCCCCATAGCCCATCATTTGGGCATGGGGACTGATTATACCAAATCCTGAATGTGTGACTGAGCAAACACTTCTCCTTAGAAGAGAAGATACAATTAAAGGAAGAATGAAGTTTCACCATTTACTCGCTATAGCCTACTTCAAAATTTTTAGGATAGGATTTTATTGGCTTTTTGACTTCTAGAAAAATCGGGAAAAATATGTCTCAGCCATGAAGTAACCTGTGTGCAGGAGTTTGCCACAATGCATTGACTGGCTTCTCGCCTCTTCCTCTTTGCTACTTACTCCTTTCTCATAGCCTGGCAGAACAGTTTTCCTGGTCATATGCGTCAAAAAGTACTATCCATCATGAGCAGGTATTGCAATTTAGCATCCCCAGCTAAGTGGACAGAATATGTCTTTCAGAGCATGTGTTCTTCTTTTCTAAGGCACAGCCACAGAAAATTGTCCCTTTGGCTTTTCCTGTCCCAAACCCATTATTATGAAACACCCAAATGTGTATTTGCTGTACGTCTCGAACACATAGAAGACCAGAAACACTTAACACACACACCCCCCCCAACTCCCCCCAAAACACACCTCAGCTCATTTTTGAGAAGCAATAAACAGGTTCCCAGCTCAATTTCTGATGTTTATCTCAGCTGGATGGTTACTCAAGCTTGAGTTAATTCTTCAACGCAGATGATTCAGGACAAATTGGAAATAGCTGCAGGTAGCTATGTGACTAGTTCCAGAAAACCAGTTGTTTTCCTTTCATATTTAAAAAGTAAACTAATATCTTCAGGTTGTGCATGCTAAGGCTCATCTTGACTTCAAGTTGTTGTCNGGGAAGGAGTTTAGTAAGTGCAGTTACAGAGAGAGCCATGTACCTTTAACCAATAGTGCAAGAACAGAAGATGGAAATACATGCCTCTATATTGATGCCAGTGGCATCAATCCTAGTCGTTCATCAGCATAAGTAGGTTGGGACACACAGAATTAACCCCCTGATCAGCACAGCTGTATTGGTCTTTTACTGACTTGTTAATTGGCTGAAGTGTTTATTAGTGTTTCACAATATAAAAGTTTTAGTTCATCTCACTTCTAGATGATTTAGGGCTGAATTAGCTACGGCAAAGAAGAAGTGTCTGCTGATCGCTCTGTGATTCTGTCTGTTGAGTCCAGGACTTCATGGCATGTCAGATCCAGATGCCTGTGGGCAGGACCTCTGGGCTTTTGGGTTAAACACTAGTATTGGGTTGTGGAGACCGGAGCTGTATTCCTGGCTCTGCTCTGAGTTATACCCTGAAACTCTGGAATAGCTTTGGAAAAGTTGCTTCATCTGCCTAGGCTTCATTTTTTACCTCTCTGAAATGAAGATATAAATAGTGCTTCATGTGAAAGATTTCTTTCCAGTATTCATTTTGAAAGCGACCTTTGTATTTCCTTGCCTCTTTTGCGAGTGGGCACTTTCTTTCCCCAGCAGCAGTGAGGTATTGTAGTGATAGCAGCCCAAGAAGCTACGTGGGACTGAAAAAAGCAATGCTTGACCTTTACCAGTCTCTTTCTAAAAAAATCTGTATGAGCAGCAGTTTTCTTGTAAAAGTAGAATATTAGGTAACATGCTGAGCTGAAACACAACCTGTGCTGGACACACTGGCATGAGATAATTATCCTATTTATACCTTGTGTTTTCCCCGTCTAAGGGAAAGATGATTCCTCTTGACAAACATTTTTGAGATCTCAAACTGAAAGGTGTGGGAGGGTATTATTTGTGTTGTGGTGCTTGCTGGAAAAAATGAATGCAAGAACAAATGGAATGAGAGGAAANAAAAAACCAAAACATTTTGGGGAATAACTAATAGGGAAAGAGGCAAAAAATATATTTTAGTGAACTGGTGGATGGAGCATGAGCAAGGAAGTCACATAGCTGTCAGAGTTGGAAAAGATGATAGAGAAAAATGAATTGCTTTTGTAGCTCAAGTTCAGAAAGAGGAATTCTGTGATGAAAATAGAGGAGGTGTTTTTTTCCCAAAAAAGATCTTCTGGGAAAACCTTTTTTTTTTTAATCTGAGGGATGATCTCTTAGAGGAAATGGAAGAAGTCATTATTTTTAAGAATGCTACACAATGGATTTAGAATATGCTGTACAGACAAGACATTTTCCAACATCTTTCAGGCTTCATGTGGCGCAATTACCTGAGTATTGTGTATAACCGTGGTCTTTGGATGTTGTTAAGTTTGAGGATAGCTTTACTATTTTTATGCATCTGTATTCTGTGAAGAAAAAAAAAACAATCACAACTATAAAGGAGTGGTTCTTTTCCTAGGCTTAATATTTATTAATGACTTCTATAAAATTAATGCTGTATTCTGACTTAAAAAACTAAATGCCTCTCGTGGAAGGAAATCATGCATAGGGCATCTTGCATGGAACAATTATGGTAAAGTATAGCAATATTTTGCATTTGTGCAAAAAGATTAGAGTAATCTGAAAGCAAGTTACGCATCTAACTAGTGGCATTATGCCCGTTTCAGAGAGGAATAGGAAGGGGACTTACTCAAGGTCAGATGGCCTCAATGAAAAAGATGGAAGCTTTTTGCTTAACCAAAGCCCTCTAGATAAACTATTTCAGTATTACTTTTTTCTCCTTATGAAAATGGAGACTGGATCAGAGCCGTGCTTATGACTGCATAAACCTTAATTTTAATCTTTATTCCTTAAATTTTTCACCTGTCTAGACTTTCCTTGAAGCAAACCAGAATATTAGTGCTTGCTAGAAACAGCTCAAGCGTTATTTTGCTACAGAGTCCAGTTTCATATGATGCAACTCTTCTTAAATATTAACTCGTGAAATACTGTGGCTACTCCTTTTTGGAAGAGCAGTGAGTTTACTGTGCATTAAGTGAATGTGTACAGGCACACATCTCTTGCGTACTATATTTGGCAGTGCTCCAGCACATCCCCCTGTGTCCTGCCAAGACTAACCAGTCTGTTTGCTTCTGTTGCTGCAGAGCCATGATAGCTGGATAACCTCTCCACTTCAAATGCAAAGGGACAGCTAGTCTCAGTTTGTTTGCATCTGCGTGCACCAGTAGCGAACACAAAGGTGATGTTAGAGCTCGGCGTTGTCTCTTTTCTGTGTTTTCATCCAGAGGTCTTGGTTTGCCTTGCTTACTGGGTAGGAAAGACTATGGGGGCTGGAGGGGAGCAATTGTGTCAAGTACTTTTCTTTTCCTAACTGTGTTGCTAAAGGGATATGAAGTGGGGACACAACTGCAGGATTGCACAACAGTGGTTCTGAAAAGAAAGCAGAGGACTAAAACTCACTCCTAAGGCCCTAAAGGTATTGTGAACAACTGGTAAGAGTACAGCTGGGGTGGTGGCAATCCTATGAAAGGTACTCTGACCATTGGTCATTTACTATTTAACTCTTTCTAGTATCTTTACGCGTACAATTATGACACAATATTTAAGCTGCACTTTGGCTGTGCACTGGATGCTATCCTATTGAGCTAATGTGAATTACTCATCATTTTGAAGTTCTAATAACCTTCTCGCTACATGTGCTCAAAATGCTTTGTACCCATGCATAGATTAGTTTGGAATTAGTTGTGTATGAATTTAGTTGTTACTTAGCTGTTCACGTATAATCCTTTTATTTTCCCCTTTATATTCTCATTCATTGTGTTCTGGCGCAAACCCCTCCTGTTCCCATGTGTTTTTCCCATTGGTTCTCTGGCACATTTGCTGTTTTGGCCCGGCCAAGGGCATTTCTGAGGTGCAGAACACTGTTTCACCCAGACTGGCTTGTAACAGTGTGAAAAAGTTACCAGCTAGCTAAGGAAAGGGAGAGATGGTGACGGATTGAATCAGATCTTAGATTTGAGGTTGCTTCAGACTGGTTCCTACTCTTCATTTCACAGTTTGTTGGGATCCAACAGTAGTAGAAGGAGGGAATTGACACAGCCACCTGCAATCCTGAGCTCTGAAAGTGCTGATTATGTGGCAGTGATGATTTGTACTGGGGTAAGAGCCAGCTGGCTGTGTGGAAGTGGCTTTAGATTGCGTTCTAATAAATAACAGTTAGTATGGCTCAGCTTGGTATGAAGGGGAAGTGCCATGCAGAAGAACTGTCACTCCAGAACATGAGTCAGAAGATTAAATTAGCAACTGACACAGATGCATATATTTCAATGCCTCCACGCTTGGCATCCGTGTGTACAGGCAAAATGTGCTAATAACAGCTCCCCTCATATACCTTGGATCCACAGGAAAAGAGCTACTGTTGTGATGAGTAACGTATGGAAGACATAGGTGAATGGTATTTTTAGCCTAGCAATCAGTTTTTCCAGAGACTTCATAGATTGGTGTAGGCTGGCTTCAGTCATGTTTCGTAGTGTTTGCAACTGCTTCTTCCACACCTGATCAGTGACTGACACAAGCTCCTTTCGTCATCTTTTAATTAGTAAATTTGCCTCTCTCTAAAATATTTTTCTTTTTCTTTTGCCTCATGTAAATTGTGAACTCGTTGGCAAAGAGAAGTGTCTTGCCTTTGAGCCCTAGAGAGAAATGATTGTTTCAAGACCTTTCTTTATTGGGACGAGCATACAAGACAAGACCCTTCTCATGTATTTCTGAACATTAAGAGCAGCATTTATTTGGGCAAATCTGTGTCTGGTCTAATTAAGGAACTGCACAGGCAGATCACTGTGATTTTAATAACACTCAAGAGTGACAAAGCATTACCCACAGAGCCCTAATTGCAAGATGGGGTCACAAGTAGCAATTTGGTGTCTTGTATCCAATCAAGGGGCTTACGTTCCATGTCTTTTGTTGCTGTTTGGGCTCTTTCTTTTTTTTTCCCATTGACCATTTATTAACTGGTGGCACAGAAACATCCAGTGTCCATTACTCTAATTGTTGTCCCATTTCTGTATAAAATGATTTCTGAGTCACATCCAAAAACTATATAGACTACTTTCATTGCCATGACAACAGCAAGGCACGCCAATGTTAGCAGTGTCTGCTGGAAAAGAAAGTCAGTAAAAGCAAAACAGAGTTCATTGAGATATTTCATATATAAATCCGATTTTCTGTAATGATTCAAAATTATCCTGCATTGTGGAGAAGCAGTTAAGAACAACCCCTAGATAAATAGCATAGTCTAATGCTGAATATTGGGTCCTGTCCTAGGCACTGCATTACGAAAAGAGATATTACAAAAATAGTGAGAGTGGAGTTGGTCTTAGCCTGGCTATAATGTCTGGATCAGAAGAGGACAGAGTTAAATGTGGTTACTAAAAATAAAGGATAATTACTAACAGTTTTAGAATAAGAAAGACTTGATGTTAAAGTGTGTATTGTTCTTTAATTATCATATCTTTCTCATCATTGCCTAAGATGAAAAGTACGTTTGATGGGATTACATAACAGTACATTTAAAATTAACAAATACTGCAGCGACTCCTATAAAATAATAGGAAATCATTGGTGTAAAACAGGTCTTGTAGAGCTGAATGCTAGAAGAAATCTGCCTTAGTCCAAGGGAAGCTTGGCAGGAGGAGTGCCAGGGGGTGGGACTTCAGAGATCCGTAGTCATCAGGAGGGATTATTTCTGTTTTAGAAAAGAGGTGGGAGCACAGAGCTAACGGAGGTAGTAGTATCTACAGCCTGGGTTTTCTTTGAGTCGGGTGGGGGGGGTGTCCGAGTGCTGGCTGGCTGTAATTGCAGGCAGTAGCTCAGGCAGTGTATAGCCCCCAAGGAGTGGAGGTTCCAGCTCTAAAAGAACCCTTCTGGACTCCCAGAGAAACTGGGGAAGTCACTTGACTTCTAGATGCTGTTTGAGACTTACCAAAGATTGCAGTTAATATCAAATATTAACAGTTGCTATCTAACAAACAAACTCCATGTGAGAATTCAAAAAGATAAATTGCAGTGGTCCTTTGGGACACTGGCAGCATTCGATGGGCTGAAAACCTTATTAAGGATGAGTATGCCAAAGTGGATTTTCCGGTTTTTTTTTTTTTTTTTTTTTTTTTTTCCTTTTTCCCCCCCCTTTTTTNGGAAATTACACGGCAAAGATTTTTCAAGGTGTCTTAGAGAATTAGGTACTTTGATTACAACAGTCTCTATTATAGTCATCATGTATGTGAAAAAATACATATATTCTAAAATGATAGGAAGATTTTTAATTTGGAGCACTACTATTAATTTGCTTCCTTGATTCTTTTCATGTTCTTGGCACCTCAAGTCATGGTCTGGAGAGTGGCTGCATATATAAGTGTAACTTATATACCGAGATCAGTGAGGCTCTGTGGAAACAGACGCACACATCCGCATATAGCCAAATTGCAAGATGAAAGTCCTAGACTCTCAGTATTGCAAGGCGATTGATGGGCTGCGTCAAGACTTGACAAACAAAACAAGAAAACCTTGCAGCTTTGTGAACTTAATATCTAAGTGTATGTAACTTAAAAACATGAAACATTTGCAAACCTAAGAAATTCCTTGAGAATTGTACAACGCTTGGTTGCTGGCGGAGCCTGCAAGCCATAAAAACCTGCAGTTAATGATAAGGTTTGTCTTCGTGCTGTGGTTAACATAAGTATGTGGGTGTGGGGCATGCTAACAAGTTGAAGAGGACTGTTTAGTGTGTCTGTTAATTCTGCTTTCTGTTCTGTGGCATGGCTGATCTGCTGGACATTTCTGAATTGAGTATGTTTTGATGTATCTGAGTTTTTTAAGTTTATGTCTTACGCAGCATCCTTTAGCTGGCGTGTTTTGAATACTTAGAATGCTTTAAAATGTTTTTATAATTTACCCCATTTTTGGCGATGTTTGTTTGCACAGGTGATCTCACCAGCAAAGAAGCTGCTGATTCACAGCAGAGTTTGACTATGGCTTTAGACAAAAGATTAGCCGGTGCAGTTAGGGGTACAAAACTAAAAAAGACTTAAAAAGACTTCTTGAACAAAAGTGGGTTGTCTTGACCATTGTTCTGTGTGTTGGTACTACATGGGTAGGTTCCTAACACAGACTTCTTTTGGTTTGCGTTTTTTAGCTTGGTTGGGTCAAAGACTATTTTCAAAGCAAGGCATTTGGGTTTTATTCTGCTGCAAAGAATTACGAACCCATGAGTAGCCTTTTAGGGGGACAGAATAAAGAACCGTGAATAACTGGGATCTGCCTCCAAAGTTGCCAGTGTCATTTGAGCTAATTTTGGTTGGAACTTGTGTCATGAAGTGCAATAGCCCCTCCACGGAGCTGAGCCCTTAGTAAATCTCCTCACTTTATACCTCAGAATAAACTGTTATGGATATGTGTTTTGGGCTGAGAGGGGGGCTTATACTGAGGAGAGATGCAGTAAAGGTGGGCTGTAGGACAAGGACGTCCAGATGGGAACACTGGTCCCTTGGTACCATGTGTCTGAGGACAGCCCTCAGCAGGTGCCTAGGAATGAAAAGGCAAGAGCAAGCACATAGTAACGCATGCCCACATACTTCGCAGGTCAGGGTGGTTTTCAACCGGAGAAGGTGTCTTTGGTTATCTGTGACGGATTTTTTTTTTCTTTTTTTTTTTTTTCTTTCTTGTTTTATTCCAGTCCCTTTTTTCAGTCCAGCTAGACTTTTGCTACATAGTGTCCTGCAGCAAGGTGTTCTACAGCTTACTTCTGTGTGAAGAAATGATCGCTCTTTTGTTTGTTCTGAACTTGGCATCTGCTGGTTCCACTTGTTAGCCTCTAGCTCTTCTATGGGAAGAGACAGTAGACAGTCATTCTCTGTTCACCTATTTCATGCCACCAGTCTTTGTAAACTTCCCTTATATTCCTGCCTTAGGCTGATGTATCTGACCATATGCAATGGCTCCTTGCACAGAAGTTTTTCTCTAGCCTCTAGTCAGTTTTCCCATCTATTTAATGAAAGTCATTAACAACGTATATGAATTCAGTCATGACATCCCTGCCTTTGTATGGACCATAACCAACTGATGTGGGTGTTTAAGTGAACTTTGTCATCGTTTTGTTTCTTGCTAGTGTGGCCTCGCTGACCTTGCGCGGCGTGCCATTGTTGCTGCCACCATCTTAGCCTGTAATTCAGTCCTGATAGTATACTTTTCCTATTTTAGACCCAGAATTTCAATCCCCAGTGACACTTTGAGTTCTTGTTGTTAGCCTGTTCATTTTGTTTAAGCCAAAGCTTGCTTTTTCAATATACTCCCGCTCATCCACTTAAGTGACGTGTTTTGCCTTTTCTGCACACCGTCTATCCCTGCATGCAGCATCTATTTCTCTTCCTTTCACTGACTTTCCAATACATCTGTTCGATCAGTATCCTCATCTAAATTAGACGTTTCACTCCCCGAACCTGTTTTTTAGATTGGGTTTTTTTGTGCAAAACCAGTTGTCTGCTATTCCTTGCCCTTTAAGAAAACAAGCAACTGTTCTGGTAATGTTTTTCTTCCCCGTGCCGGCAGCCTGCTTCCATTTTGACTGAGGAAAAGCCATCCCCGCTGCTCGTGCTGCCCCTGCTACAGCCCCGACCTGTGCGACGGGCTCGGGCTCCTCTTTCTTCCGCACACCGACGGCTCGTTTCCCGGCTTCTCCCCGCCTCACCAAGCTCCCGCAGGCTCAGCCACGGGCATCCGAGGGCGCAGGCCCCGCCGCCGCCTCGGTGCTGCGCGCACACCCGCACCGCCGGCGCGCTGGGCGGCTGCGGGCCCCGCTGGGATGAGGTGGCCCCTCCCCCCTTCCCCCTCCCC
>VYZV01025838.1:2100-13700 GCA_013401275.1 Pandion haliaetus | reverse complement strand
CACCCCCTGTGCCGCCGCCGGGGTGTTGCGGGGGGGGAGGGGGAGGCGAGGCCGCAGCTTTAGCCACGGGCGTCTGGGAAGGGGGGAAGGTGCAGGCGGGGATGGAGGAGAGCGGGAGGCAGGTGGGGCCGGTCAGATGTCGGTGCCCTGTTGCTGAGGGCGAGGGAACGACGGGCGTCCAGCAGCTCTTCTTCCTGTGTAGGGAGGGGAGGAGAGGGCTTTTTGTGCCTCTTCAAAGCGGTGTAAACTCTACAAAATCCGCGTCGTGCTTCGGCTGAGATCCTCGAAGCCTGTGCTTTTCCCCTTGAGCCTCATGAATGCTGTTGTAGCATGGCCTAAGCGTTAAATGCATCTCTGGCTGTGCGCATCCTAGGTGGATCTCGCCGGTGTCACAAAATTCTGTCTGAAATTTGTCATGGTGGCCTGTATCAACTGTGTCCGTGACTGTAGGTGTTCCATGTATCTCCAGAACTGTCATTTGAATTGCATTGTCTCCCTATTTCTGATTTGCTGGCTCTTACTTCCAGTGCTGAAAAATTATATGAATGCTTTTTCTTAGAGGTGATTTATGGTGTATTCTGAAGTGATGTCCTAGCAGGTGGTGGTGGTGGGGTTTTTTGTTTTTTTTTTTAACTGCGTACAGTTAATTTCTTTTAGAAGTTACTGTACAGAAGCTGCTTTTCGTGTTTTTAGGGACAGAACCCTATTGTTAGGCTGTTACCCTTTCACAGTGTATGTAGGAGAGGTTTATGTGCGACTGGTGAAACATCTTTATCTTCCATTGTTTTAGACCTGTTCTTCATGTCACATATCTAAGCTGATGGTTGCTTCATGGACTGTTTAATTTGCTGTAGCTGGGACCATGTGCTCTATATACACGTATACGTATTACGTATATGTAGCTGTATAATTACACGCATGCATACTGTATCATGAGCTTGATCAGATCTGTAGTTTAGGAAAGCGTTCTATGCTGTTACTTCGTAACAAAACCTCAAAGCTATAAATTTACATGTGCTGAATTTAATGCTCCTTGTTAGAGGCCCCATATAAACCACATCATCTCCATTGCATAGGGCTGTGGGACTGTGGATGACTTGGGCCTCAGGATTGAGACTCACATAATTATGGGGAAAAATATAATAGACGTTTAATCTGGAAAGGAAGATTGTTATACCGGGTCAGCCTGCTACTGCTTCCCGGTATTCTAAGAGGACTCTATTCATTTTGCATGAAAGACTAAAAGCTGTACAATGTTGATGTGCTATGGGACAGAAGAAGGGCATTGCCTGTCTCCTGTATCCTTACACTTACAAGGAATTTATTAGGTGGCTTTATACACAGTAGTTGTCTCTCAGAATGAAACATCTTATGGCTCCTTGTCTCCGAGTGTAAACAAACTTGTATGTGTTTGAGGCTTTCCTCTCAGCTTTTATGTTCTTATTTAAATGTATCGTGTATGTTTTGTTCATTGTCTTTAGCGTTAAGGATAACCATGGTTTTGTGGCTAGAAGTGTGTAAGTTCAAAGGGGAGTAGGGGTGTTGAAGTTTTGTTTTTTTCTGCAAGCTGTGTAAAGGAGGTATCGATACCTAATTGTTAATTAAGAATAATAGGGATATAAAGTCTTTGACTTATTTTTGCTGAAGGACTGCTTGGCGTAGTAAGAATACAACACAGCAATTTTTTTATTCATTTAATCCTTGAACCGAGAGATAGTTTACCAGTGAAAGCTTTTTCTTCTGTTATTTCAGAACTGAATTAAATGGATATTAGTTGATTAGGAAAGGATTTAAGTGGCCTGAATAAAATCTCAGTTGTTTTTTTGTCTTTAATTTACCAATTTCAGATAGCCGTAATCTTCCTTTTTTGAAGAAAACGGTGCAGGGCTGCTCTGCATCTTTTAAAGTATCCATGATGACTGGAGTGGGGCCATTTTATGGGTGGGAAAAGCTACATGTGAAATTAGTCTTTGTATTTTGGTAGTAAAATGAGGAGTATATGCATTTAAATACTTTTGTTTAAGACTCGCTGCTCGTATTCTGATCTTTCTTTCAATTTTTAATGTAATTATTCTTGTAATTACTAGGGGTAGAGAAGCACTCTTATTCATTTTAGAAATAAGTAATGGCGACAAAAATTATATGCATTTCAGGAAGACAGGGTGGAGCAGGCATTTGAGTTCTCGTCATATGTTGTTATGAAGTCATTATGCTTTCAATACAGCGGTCTTCATTTAGGTACTGTACAGATAATCTTTCTCTGCTTATGTAACTTGAAAGATTTTTATCTTGCACTAGTATGTTTTAGTTAAATGTAGGATGCATTTGTCTATGGCTGATTTGACTTCCTGGTGTCAAAGTCATCTTAGTGAATGGTGTGTACTGTGTTGGTTATGTTTCTTTCTCATGATTGGTTCTCCAAAGTACTCAAACTCTGACATTGTTGGCATGTTTTCTTCTTTTCTGTCTCCCTGTAGTGGTTGACAGTCACATGGAACATTCGAATCTAGTAGGTGTTTTCTCTTTAAAAACATCTAAAGTAGCCCTCAGAAGATGAAGCTGTACTTTCCTAGGGCTGCTGAGGTAACTGGCAGTGTGCTGCAGCTGCTTACTGTGCATCATAGTAACTTCACAGTAATTGTTGTCATTCCTGAAGATGAGAAAAAAAAAAAAAAAGAAAAAAATTAGCCTGGAACCCAGTGGCTATGGAATTTCCTGGTCAACACCAAGTGTAATTGTGGCCTGGGAACTGGCCAGGTGTATTCTCTGGCATTGACTGCCTGTTGTGATTGACCTGATGTCATCAAGCTAGTTGGGAGTATGTTCA
The DNA here is from genome assembly GCA_013401275.1 of Pandion haliaetus. Classification (NCBI taxonomy): domain Eukaryota; kingdom Metazoa; phylum Chordata; class Aves; order Accipitriformes; family Pandionidae; genus Pandion; species Pandion haliaetus. The sequence goes on along the minus strand of VYZV01025838.1, from coordinate 10,873 downwards.
GGTGGCTCAAGCAATCATGTTCTCTGCTGGAAGCTGGAATTAATTTACTGTTTAAAGAAGAGCCTACAGTTTGAGTCCACCTTGCTAGTAATACTTTTTTTTTTTTTTCTGTCAGCACTGTGTAATATAGAAATTTAATCCTCAAACATCTCCTTATAAATACACACATTTATACAACAAAAGTTTCTTTTTCAGCTAGTTATACCGGGAGTACTCCGAGTCAAGAAATGGAAACGTTAACACAAAGTGTATACTTCGCTTATTTTGCATTTAAGTTGAAGTCTAGCTCTTGAGTACTACATTTTTGGTTTTTTTCTTACTCTCTGAAATGAGAAGTTGTACATTAAAGCAAAAATGGGCTCAATTGTATTTTAAAGTAGAATTACTTACACCTTATTCACTGTATTCCAGGGAGAGAAGGGATTAAAAAACTTGCTAAGAGGACCATCAGATAATTAGGCTGTAAGTCACCTCTGGAGGTCATACAGTCATAGAATCACGGAATGGTTTGGGTTGGAAGGGACCTTAAAGATCCATCTAGTTCCAACCCCCCTGCCATGGGCAGGGACACCTTACGCCAGACCAGGCTGCTCAAGGCCCCATCCAACCTGGCCTTGAACACTTCCAGGGATGGGGCATCCACAACCTCTCTGGGCAACCCGCTCCAGTGCCTCACCGCCCTCACAGCGAAGAACTTCTTCCTCACATCTGATCTACGTCTACCCTCTTTCAGTTCAAAGCCAATACCCCTTGTCCTATCGCTACATGCCCTTGTAAAAAGTACCTCTCCGGCTTTCTTATGTGCCCGCTTTATATATACGTATAGAAAGGCTGCAGTCCACCTCTCTGCTTACGTCAGAGCTAACTTGAAAGTTAAATGAGATCCCTCATCTCGTTGAACTTTGAATGCCTATACATATGCATATTTTGCAGCCTCCTATCCATTGCTGACTTTCTCAATTTAAAAACATGATTACTAGTAATACATCTCAATATTTTTTCCAGTTTTTACAAGAAAATGTCTGTTCCTGTGTTTCTGCGGTGGTTGGAAGTACTGTGACTACATGGTTAGTAGTAGTACAAGTTAGTAGAAGTACAAATGATTGTACCTTTCGGGGAAAGTGATGGTGGTAAAACCTCACCAGGGTTTTCAGCCCTTTCCCAGTGCCAGATCAGGCACCTTTCTTTCCTCAAATTGTTGGAACATTTTTGATGCATTGGGATGACTGCTTCTCAGCTTCTCTTTTTACTAACTGCTTTTGATGATTATGAATGTGGACTGTCTCTACATTCTCTGCTTTTGTTTTAATATACTTTTATGCACCTGAAGAAGTAATGGATTAAATTGGGTTTTGTAAGTTTGCTGAATACTAATAAACTTTTATTTCCGTTCTGCTTGAATGGGTTTTGTACAGCACTAAAGGGCATAAGTGTTTACATTCACAAACCACGATTAGTTTTTTCTATCATTTTCTCCATAAACGTAAGGGCAAAAGAGCAAAGAGATTTAATTTCTTAACAACTTAAAAATAACTTTGTCGTCTTTTTGTCTGTCTCCCAAAAGATTTTCGGAGTGACCAGTTATGACCAGCTGAAAGCATAGGCTTATATTGGTTTCATTAGTAGACCTGATAATGAATAAATAATCCTAAGGGAACCTAAAATCGTGGAGGAAGGATAAATTTGGAAGAGTATCAGTAGAACCTCAGCATGGCTTACCTGACAAATACTATAAAGCTAGGTGGAATTTCATGTTTCGAAAGAAAAGTTGCTAGTTGGCTGCATAATTAATCTGGATTAGGATATCAGTAATTTGGTTTCCATATGCGGAGCAGAAGGCTAATACAAGGAGGAAAGATAGTGGACATTGTGACCAGTGGAGACAGATGTTCACACAAATCAATTGTTAGTGTGTATTTCATTGTGACGTTTTTCTTATGAGTGAAGAACAATCAGCTGTAGCTGCCGTTCTTGCTTGCTCTTTCTGGTTTAGTTCCTTTTGCTCGTTGTCTTGCTGTTCCAGATCTGCAGGAGACCATGGCTTATTTTTTCTGCGTTGTTTTACTGTCCATCTCCTATTATCTAGCACCTCTCCCTTTTTCCTTTTTTCCTGCTTCTAATGTCTCTTTTTGTCTCTTTAGTTTCAATTCTCTGTTAATTTGTAGTAATTTCTCTGCAGTGTCGGTACTTTCTCATTTAATCGTTTTCTCTTTTTCTTTCCCATGACTGTTTTGTATAGATTCCCATTCACCTCACATCTGTCATGACACTGTGTATAGACTAAATGTATTGGCCAAAAAGAACATTTGAGGAGCATTACCTCGCACAGTGATCTACAGTGCTTTTTGGCATGAGTAAAATATTGTACAAATGACTCTTTTAGGCAACGTTATATCCTGTTGCCATTGGTTTTAAGTGTCATAGTTTGCCCGGGCCACGAGTAATATGGAACAACTTGTGGGTTTTGCATTGCTTGTAGGTTTCACGTTGTTGGCCGATGACAAGGCAGGATTTTAATTAATTTTATATATGCTTGGTTTCTAGATTAACCTTTCAAGAAAAAGGCTGTAAATGTTGTTTGGAGCCCTCATATCTGCTGCTAAACCACATACATACAACCCTTTATTTATGAAAAAAGGAAAGGGAAGAGTTTGCTTTTCTTTCAGTTGTACTTTCAGATCATAAAACTTCAGTAAGGGTTGCAAAAATTGCATTTCTAACAGTTGGTAGCATGTGAAGCATGATTCTTACTGGGACTTTGTGCCTTGCTTTGTAAGAAGTATGAAAGACTGGAATGGTAGAAAGTTCAGGTAATATGTCATTTTATGGAATGTCAGGAGCTGTTAGGACTGGAATTCAGCAAAACCAGAAAACAGTCCTTCTGTTGCACAAATTCAAGGTACATCTATATCTTAAGCTCCACATTCAGTTCTGGAGTCATACAGGTGAACATACAGATATATATACTGATGCTACAGGTAGGTCATTATATTATTATAGATGATGGTATAGCAATAAGGGAACTAGGAAAAAGGCAAAGGAATATGGTATGGATGATTAGAGGTAGGCAATGCGTGTGTGGAAAGAGAGAGTCTTTGGCTTCAGTTGATACTGCAGAGGAGAAATAAAATAACCACATTTTTGTGTGTCATAATTGTATTAGGAATTGGACAGAATATTGAGATAATAATTTAGTAGACTTAGAGAATAAAGGCTTTGGTGTACTGGTAAGAATGTTACATTTATTTGAATTAACAAAATAATTTATAAGGGTTCCAAGGGCTTATGCTACAAAACTAAAATGTTGCAACTTTGAAGAGATTCCACTTGTATAATGGCACTGTAGTATTATCGCCACACTGAGGCAGTAAACAGAAACATACGTGTCCTGGTTTTGGCTGGGACAGGGTTAATTTTCTTCCTAGTAGCTGGTAAAATGCTGTGGTTTCGATTTAGGATGAAAATAGCGTTGATAACACATTGATCTTTTAGTTGTTGCTGAGCAGTGCTTAGAGTAAGTCAAGGGCTCTTCAGCTTCTCATGCTGCCCTGCCGGCGAGTAGGCTGGGGGTGCACGAGAAGCTGGGTGGGGACAGGGCCGGGACAGCGGGCCCCAAGGGACCAGAGGGGTATGCCATACTCTATGAAGGCATGCTGAACAATAAAACTGGGGGGAGCTGGCCAGGGAGGTGGTGGCCTGCTGCTTGGGGACTGTCTGGGCACTGCTCAGCGGGTGGTGAGCCACTGCATTGTGCATCACTTGTTTTGTATATTCTTTTAGCAGTATTGCTATTTTCCCTTCTTGTTTCTGTCCTGTTAAAGTGTCTTAACCCACGAGTTTTACCTTTTTTCCAATTCTCCCCCATCCCACTGGGGGGAAGTCAGCAAATGGCTCTGTGGTGTTTAGCTGCCTGCCAGGTTAAACCACAACAATATTGCATCAGGTTTTCAGTCATATTGCAAATAAATTAACTGTTCCAGACCCATGATCAGCTATGTATACAGAACTTCTGCTTTCTTAAGAGCTTACCTAAAACAACATCACAGAAAAAAGAAGTTTTTGAATAGTCAGTCTCACTTGCAGTGGATGAATTGAATTATATTCTTAATGAGCTAGTAGAATTACCTGATTATTCTGATTGTGAAATCTTTCCTGAGTTTTGTGTAAGCCACAAAAAGCTTGATTTTTCTGGCCCATCCACAGAATTTTTTTCTCACTGTTGCAAACCAAGATTTAACTGCTCTTAGCAATATTAAGAGCTGTAGTGTGCCCTGGCTGCCATCTGTTTAAATACTACTTTTTCTAATCCTTTTCAGAAACCGCCCAGGTGACATGCTTGAAGTACCTCTAGCACAGTTTACTCTAGGACCACTCATGTTGAAAACAGTAAATGAAACTGCTGTGAACTTGAGAAAGATTATTGTCAGTGAGCACATGCTGAAGAACTCTGTCCTTTGGAAGTACACAAATCTGCTTGTTTGTTTTGCTTATTTGTTAAAGTTTTTCTTTTTTTGCACTGGGTTTAGAAAGTATCTTTACCTATCCATTGGGGAAAGGTGGTAGAACGTCACAGTGAGGCAGTAAATAGAATTCAGGCGTGTGACTTTCACAGCCAGTTCTTTGCATGTTCTTCAGTTTTGGTGTTTCCTGCCTTTTGATTTGTACAGATGTCCAGTTTCTTGTGTTACAAGCTTTTGTAATTAGATTCCCATAAAATAAAGTTACATGTAGTCAGCATCTTACAAAGGCTGCTGAAATTGCTAATTGCAGANGTGCTTGTGAAGTTTATTTTTCCTCTGAGAAAACTTTTGATTTTTCGGACATGTAATGTTTGGCAGCTTTATAGGTGCAGTTTTTCAAGAGCTTTGCGGAAGATAAAGCTTTCAGCTGCTTTTGTAGCTGTTCTAAGAGTCTGAGCACTTAGCTTCTGTCAGAATAATTTGTTCTTGTCTGTGCTTGATTTCTGCTGTAGTCAGACTAAGTTAAAGAAAAATGTGGTAGTATGTAGCTTCGTTAAATTCTGACCATGTTAATATCTTCAGTGTGTGTGCTAGATTTAAGAAAACGTGTTTTCTTCATACTGATGGAAGATGCTGTATTTAATGTTACGCATGTTGATTCGCAGACTGTGGTTCATCACGTGGTGCTGTCTTCGTGTTTCCAGAATTCAGAAGCTTTTGGATCGTACTTAAATGGTTTTTTTTTCATTACCTTTCCGATACTTATTTTCACTTTTCCATAAATTAATCCTGGTTTTGCTACAGGATAGTACAACTTAACCCTTTATAATTACTAAAGTAATCTTCTAGCACTTCCCACATACCTTCTAGCTTTTGGGGTAGACCGTTGAAGCTGTTTTCAGTTGCTTCATACCTCATACATTATTTACACGGGGAGTGGCTAATCCTACATTTTATTCAGTTGACACTGTAGCGAGAAATAAAATTAGCTAAAGTAGAATTTGGATAGAATGTTAAATATTGTTCTTCTAATGTTCTTAATAAGTGTTGCTCAAATAGTTTTATAATGACAAGTGATAATATCTATGGATTTTCTCTCCAGAAACATTGTACTAACTTATTGTTGAGTCATAATACTGCTTCCTACAACACAGGATTGTCTCCTCTTATTTCTCTGGCTGACATGCCATGCTTTTTCAGAGCAGAACAATATGACAGCATTTTCCAAATCTTCAAGAGGCCTTTGTGTTTTGTATACGTTTATAATTGCAGGAGTTTGTGATGATGATCTTAGAGTTGAACCTTCCTCAAATGTAAAAGTCGTGATGAGATACCTGTGTTACAGAGGTGGACCTTGTAGAAGACACAGTGTTTCCAGTTTTTTTTGATTGTCATAAAGAATTGTTTGCGAAATACCTTAAAAATCTGGTTTTTATTTTGAAAGAATGAAAAAAATAAAAAAAAAGTAAACAGAAGATTTATGCTCTGCTTTCTGTTTTTCTGTTTCCCGGACTGTGCAAAAATGCAATCAGGTATGCGTACCAGGAAGTAATATTACTGTTTAAGAGAAAAGTAGCAGAGGAATAGACTTTCATGAGTCATAGAAAACTTTGAAACTTGAGTTAGTTGAAGAATGATTTTTGTAAGGTTGAAAATCTCCATGGACTGTCACAAGTGATGCCTAAAGACTGGGTTAAAATATATTCCCCTTGTTTACTGTGTCCATTTGACGACACTTAATGTAAGATCAGTTTTGCTTTTTATCCCTGTATTACAATGTTTGCTTGTTTGGACCTCATACACAGGGAGGAAAACGCAAAGTTGTAAAATAAGAATTAAGCAAGTAGATTGAGGTGTATATGTAAGCAATCGGCAATCACTGTACTTGAAGATTCAGCTAAATTTCCAAGTTGATTGTTCAATTTCTCCTTTAGCAGTCTGGGCAGCAGTTATGCCTTCTTCCTTCTTATCTGTGGGCTTTTATTTCTGAAATTCTTGATGGAATACCAATGATTAACCGTATTTGATAATGAGGTAGAACCACTGTGTTGGAGATCATGATTTTTTTAAAAAAAAAAGACCCACAAACCCCCAAAACTAAAACCCCCTAAGATCAGCTCCTCCTTTCCACAAGACACACTTAGGTGTTTTCTGTCTGTTGATAAGCTGAATGTGCGGGCTAAGGACTGAAAAAACAAAACACACTTTGTGGGGAAACTGTGCCGTTACACTCTGTACTTTTTAAAATAGTAAGATAATAATCCTGTCTTCCACTTGTTAATGATCTTTTGTACAACCTTTTAAACGAAACAAAAAAAACCTCTACTCTTTCTTGCCTTGACTCTCATACTTAAATCTCTTCTTGCAGGAAGTTAGAGTTACCTCTTTGGGGTTGCCTAGAGCTATTCCTTATCTTCCTGTTCCTCCCTCAAAAAGAAGCTACAGTGTGTGCTGTGATCACTTTAGAATCACAGAATCATTTAGGTTGGAAAAGACCTTTAAGATCATCGAGTCCAACCATCAACCGAGCCCACTCAGCCGTGTCCTGAAGTGCCTCGTCTACATGCTTTTTGAATGCCTTCAGGGATGGTGACTCCACCACTTCCCTGGGCAGCCTNCTCCCCTCGGCCTCCTTTTTCTCCAGGCTGAACAACCCCAGTTCCCTCAGCCGCTCCTCACCAGACTTGTGCTCCTGGCCCCTAGGGCACCAGCTTTGTTGCCCTTCTCTGGACACACTCCAGCGCCTCAATGTCTTTCCTGCGGCGAGGGGCCCAAAACTGAACACAGTACTCGAGGTGCGGCCTCACCAGTGCCGAGTACAGGGGGACGATCGCTTCCCTGCTCCTGCTGGCCACACTGTTTCTGATACAGGCCAGGATGCCGTTGGCCTTCTTGGCCGCCTGGGCACACTGCTGGCTCATATTCAGCCGACCAGCACCCCCAGGTGCTTTTCCGCCGGGCGGCTTTCCAGCTACTCTTCCCCAAGCCTGTAGCGTTGCATGGGGTTGCTGTGACCGAAGTGCAGGACCTGGTGCTCCATATAGCTTCTGTCCCATCTCTGCCTTGCTTTAATTTATCACAGCCATCTTCCTCTTAGATCTATACACAGCGCCTTAGCAGTAATCTTTTTTTTAAATCTAAACCCTAGAAGGGGGAGCTTCCTGTTTACTGATATTAGTATAAATTATCAGCTGCATGGAGGCGGTTCTTGGGTGACAAATATCTCCCGTAATTTCCAAGCTGACATAGGAAGGAAAAGACTATGGAAGTTCCTTCTGGGAAGTTGTGTATACATTCTGTGCAGGGCCAATCTTTCCTGCTAAGCTCAGAAAAAGGACTTTTATAACCTTATAAGCTTTGACCTTCAACCCCATGCTAAAGTCCTTTTATTATTATTATTATTATTATTATTATTATTATTATTATTATTATTCCCCGCCCCTTGGAATATAGGAATAATTGCTGCACTTTACAAATCTGAAGTCTTTTGACTGCATTGAAGTTGAAACTTCTCTTATGAACCTGTTTTGTAATGTTTTTATTCCCTCTAGTGAGTTGTTCTTATACTTGCATTTGAAGTTGATCAAAGCTGTCCCACTTACCTCAAAGTGAGAAGACCTAAAAACTTAGTGGTTTCCAGAAGCTGTAGTAAAACTCTAAAAAAACTTCATTCTTGGAGATCTGACAGTCTTCACATCTGAGCCAACCAAGTGGATTTATGAGATCTCTTTAGTGTTTCCTTTGTTCCCCGTCTAGAAGAATCTGCTTTTTCCCCAGATAATTTAGGAGGTGGTGGTAAGTGGCTGGAAAACTTACTGTTACTTTCCAGTCCCGTTTTACCTTTTCTCTGGCAGATGATATAAACACAATGTGGTGGGTTGACCCTGGCTGGATGCCAGGTGCCCACCAGAGCCATTCTATCACTCCCCCACCTCACCTCAGCCGGACAGGGGAGAGAAAATAAAACAAAGGGCTCCCGGCTTGAGATAAGGACAGGGAGAGATCACTCAATCAATTACTGTCATGGGCAAAACAGATTCTACTTGGGGAAAATTAACTTAATTTATTGCCAATCAGCCAGAGTAGGGTAATGAGAAATGAACCCAAAATCTCAAAACACCTTCCCTCCACCCCTCCCTTCTTCCTGGGCACAGCTTCACTCCCGGATTCTCTACCTACCCCCCCCAGCGGCGCAAGGGGACGGGGAATGGGGGTTACGGTCAGTTCATCACATGTTGTTTCTGCCGCTTCACCCTCCTCAGGGGCAGGACTCATCACACTCTTCCCCTGCTCCGGTGTGGGGTCCCTCCGAT
>VYZV01025837.1:6471-76127 GCA_013401275.1 Pandion haliaetus | reverse complement strand
ATAAAGAGAGTTCTGAAAACAACTCAAAGCATGTTCATCTTTTGATCTTTTAGGGCGACTGGAAATACTCACCCGTGGAGCCTTGAAACATGCAGCTGTTATATTCTTGTTAGTTACAAGACACTTCTTGCAGAGACAACCAGGATCTTACTTGCAATGGCATCAACTGCTTCCAGAAATACACCTTCATGTAAAACTACATCCACTTATGTGCAGAAGGAGAACTACAGAGCTAGTTCTAGAAATTTGCCCTTTACCAGAAAGCCCTTTGCTGTTTGGTTTGTGGTTTTTGGTTTTTTTAATTGGTAACCCACAAGCACCCAGAAAAGTCTGATTTATTAAACAAAATTTTAGACAAAGGGAAACATTTCAAACCATATATGCCAAATATTTCTGCCTCTTTTTTTTTTAAATTTAATTTCTGTTTTATGTTTGTTTTAACAAACATATAGAAGCTCAGGATTCCAGTCTGTTCTTGGGAGAAGTTTAAGAGTCTCAAGAGAAAACAAAAAAAAAAAAAAAAAAAGAGAGAAAGTCCACCAAGGCATAATTCTGTCCTGCAGCTGGACACTCTCCTCCAAATTCCATTCCTCATATGCTGTGTGTCCTGAGATGCCCCATACTGCCCCAAACAGATCTTTAGCTAACAGGACAGAGGCAGCTGCTCTGGTTCCAACACTGATGCATTTATGCCTGCGGGCAATCCCTTGGGAAATTTTACTTGCAGCTGGTTTAGGCCTCCTTGTCTGTTTGGACTCATTCGTGCAAAGGAACAAAATCTGGTGGCAGTAACTCTGTTACGAAGCCAAGCTGTCATCACCACTTGTGGGTCAGAACTGTGTGTCTGGCTTGTGGGAGATGAGGAATGCCAGTACATGTGCCTCTGAATGGAAACAAGCAATAAAACAGGAATCAAAAGAGAAAGCTTCATACATCTGAAAATTCACTCCCCCCTCTATTCCATTTGCAACACAAATAACTGTAGAGCCTTTCCATGGGATCAATGGGGAGCTACAGTTTAAATTCCAAAGCCAAAAATTTCAAGATTGACTAACTATTTAGGCATCTGATTAGAGACATGCTATAGAAGGGCCTGTATTTTTAAAAAAATGTTAAACATTCCTCATCTGGACTCCAGAAGCCTTTGACATATCTCAATGTCAGCAACTAAAACTTCAGCACCTGAGAACCACCAGCTGCTTATTAAAACCTGAGTGCAGGCCTCCAAATCCAGTGCACGCCTAAGGCTTTCCTCAAGAGTAGAACAGGAATGTCCAGCTGGGTACCTGTGCATCAACCTGCTCCAAGAGGATGTAGTGAGAAAGGCACAGGAGCATGTAAAGAACACAGAACTGATGTCCAGGCTCCATCTCCTTTGCAATTTTCTTGAAGTACCAATCAAGAAACATGGAATGGTATAAAACAAAGTTCTTAATATCAACCAGTTATATTAAAGTAGTTCCAATCATGTAAATGACCACTTGGCATTTCTACTGTATTTTATCAATTTATCATTGGCAGTAATTCTAATTTGCAAGATAACTTCTTCAGGTAATTAAATGGTAGTATGAACACACATACCGGGAGAAGTGTAGGTGATCGCTTTAATTAAGATTACCAAAGACAAAATATTCTGTTCTTGACAGAACTAAATACCAGCTTTCACCTTGACACTGGTTAAAGTCACATTGAGACCATTTAAAAGCTCAGAGTTTAATACAATTTATGTCTCCAAATACAGGAAAATACAGTATTGTTTCCAGGACTAAATAAGAGAGATGCGGACTATCCGAGAGATCCATTTATAAAGAATGTGGCCACACTATTTTCTTTGTTCATGCCAGCAATGAGTTATGGCCTGCTTCTAACTTAATTAGTTGTTCTCAGTTCCATATTCCAGCTTTTTATTTTAGAGGTTAGAGATTGTATTTTTTCACTAAAAAAAATTTTTCATGTTTGACTTAAAACAAAGCACCATGTCTGTAATGAACTTAACTGTCATCGAGGAATATGCAGGTACAAACCATTTCTACTTATGCCAGCAACAATCAAATCGTCAGAGCTGATCTTCTTCCTGCTTCTGCAGACCTGTAACAACTACAGGGCTTATACAGCTTCAGCGCAACAGCTTCTGTTTAAGGCAAGTGGTCAGGGAGGCATCAGCAAAAGTTAACTAGATTTTCTGAGAAATTATGAAGTTTTATTTTGTGATGTTTCTTCTTTACCCTATTAAGCTTACATAATACCAAACCATAAACCCCTCTGCATTGGACAGTTGAAAGAAAAAGCCTCTAGCTTCTAGTGATCCTAATAGAATTAGTCACTTGAAAGAAAGAAATTCTCTCCAGACCTCATAGAATACTTCAATTAGATCGGATTATTTAATTTTATATGCAGTGTACCCAATTTTTCCAGTCAAACAAACCTATAATTCTAAGAAAGACCAAGAGATCATTGGGTATATGGGCTTGTTGCAAACACTGTACAATAGCTTGAAAATCATACATTTTAAAGCCAGAAAGAGGCTACTGTGATCATCTTTGCTGATCTACCATTCACACATGAAGACCTCCCTTCAAGCCATTCCTGTTCACAAAAAAAATCCCAACAGAATAAACAAACATAACCCCAAACAGATCTTTTAGGAAAATATTTGGATTTCAAAAGAGGATATCAGGGAAAATACACCACAGTCTTTAACCATGCCCTCAAGGACTTGAATTTTCATTTCTTGAATATCAGTGTCAAGGCATTCTGCTTTTTATGCCCTCCCCTATTATACTGAAAACTAACCTTCATGTTAGTACATTCCTTATATGTGTACTCAGACTCAGATCATGGACTGATGAGTCCCCACATATAGTCTCAGATCATGTCATTCATTCCTTTGCCTGCTGTCTGTTAATCTAAACAAACTAAGCTCCAGGACTGTCTTGTCACACAACAATTTTTCTAATTCTCTTCTCATTCTTACAGTTTTTCAGAATGGGTTGGATCTGTGCCAAACACAACTGTTTATACATGTATGGGCTGCACTTGTCCGACTGGCTTTTGAAAAGTTGAATTTCTGAATATTCCAGGTAACAAGTAATAATTTGAGATAGATTCAAGATACAAAGAACACAACTGAGTGATGACATGGACTCAAGAACCCAGAGTTCTTAGAAACAGAATATTTTTCTAGACCTTTTCAGACAGTAATCAGAAATAAAAGTCTGAGATAGATTCATTGTTCAAAATATTCTGGTTGGCTGGATCAAGAAAGCTGTGGTTGTCTCTTCCTCCATCTTCAAGATGAAAAAGGACTTGACTGATTTCTTCTAAGGTAGTAATCATTTGACTTCCATGGGAATTTATGAATCCTCAGCTGTGTTGTTACTGTTAACAAGAGCTGACAGTTAAATGCATTTCATTAACAGAAACTAGAATGAGAATGACAAGACTTTAGCAGATCAGATCTGTAATTGAAAAGGTGACCAATGTAAGGAACAAGAACTGTCTGCTAGGATTGCACTTGCATCTCACACATACCAATAACAGTGTATCTCCTGGATGCGACCTGTCTTTCTTTTACACTAGTTAGCAAAGCATCAGCAAGATGGAGAGGTCAAGAACAAACCTACACCAGCATCAGTTCCTCCTTGCATGTCAACAGCAGGAGTAAAAGTAAACGCTACTGGAAGAATTAAAAACAATTGAAAATGTACAGAAGATAAGCAAAGGCATAGCAGAAAGTAAGGGAGATAGACTGGCAGATTGCCAATTGATTCTTTTCAGTCTTGGAAGAGCAGACAGAAGTTCTATCCAAGGACAACTGCTGGGGTTCAAAACTTGCTGGGAGTGCTTGCATGGAATAGATATTCTCACTGTGTAGCTTCCTCACTAGCAAGCATTGCCAGAAGATTGACTGGGCCTTGAACATCTGTCGATTTCCAAAACCTACTGAACAAACCTACCTCCAGATGCACAAAATGACAATTTAATCCAGATGTAAGACAATGGGTAGAACCATAATACTCCTCAGTTGCAACACAATAACGAACATCCTAGTGCTAGAATTTAAATGATGCTTAAACTGGGAGCTAAGTAGAGCCTCACAGTTTTGCCCAAGGAGTAAAGAATAGAATGGAAGAAATCTAAAAGTAATCCATTCTGAAGAAACACACCTTTTGGGTCAACCTTCCTTTGCAAAGGTTTTTTGCCACTGAAAGCTCCTTCCCTGGGTTCACCAAATTTAGAGTAGTCCTACTATCGGTTGATACATGAAGGTTATTCAGCCTGATTGTATATTTAGCTATTGTGTTTCCTGCCACCAACCAGCGGGGGGTGGGGAACATAAAAGAGGAAAAAAAACCTACCACTATTCATCTTATTATATTTAGTACTCTGTCTTCCCCTGCTATAATATGTTGCTTGATTGCTTTGTCCACCTTCTTTTAGCTCTGAAAGCACTTTAGGAGAGTGAGGATCATTTATGATGTACTTGTACAGCACCTAGCAGAACAGTATTGTGGCTTCTGGTCAACACTGCAGTGTCAATGCATTATCAATCATCTGAATATTCAGGCTGCCTTGTTAACCTATTTCAATTCAAATTAATATACAAAATTTGTTATTAATAATACAAAATGTGACCAGACTGAGAGGCTTTGTACATTTCTATGACATCCTTCTTTCAGTTCTTGAGATTCCCAAAGATACCCACAACCTTACTGTAAGCCCTTCACTCACTGCTTTGCACAGGATCAGATCACAGCTCAGCCCACTCTATGCATAGAGACTGGTCTTGTTTACAAGAAAAACACATTCTCTCACCCAGCTGTTACTTGGAGAATCACATGCAAGGCCCCTGCCTCCCTTTCTTTCTCTGGGCATGGTGCAGAGGCACCATAGAGGGGTTCAGGCTTTTCCTATATCCAACAGACCTGGCAGACTCCCTTGATAACTGCTGTATTAGCCTCAGGGTGTTGGAAAGCTCCAGTCCTTTTGCAAGCATTTGGATGTCTGAATGGCAGTGATGATAGAGGAGGGGGCAACTAAACCCACCCACCACCACCACAACAACATTCCAGTGTTATTAGAAATCCAGCTGTTCTCTGCAAACAGGCAGGATTTACTGTTCATATTTTGGCTAAAGAGACAGATGAAATTCCCCTTCCCCATCCATTATCATTGTATAATCTATACAATTCATCAGCTCAATGGCCGTGTCAGTAGAGAAGTGAAAGGGAGCATTAGTATTCAGAGCACAGGCACCACACAAGGCAGCAGGTTTATGATCTGCACAACCTGAAATAAGCACTTCTCTTCCCTGGGGACCTGGGTTAACACTGAGTAGCTGCACGTTAAGTCGCATATACTTCTATTAATATACATCCTTTCCAGTCTGGGAGGGGAAGAAGAGGCAGAGTCCCTGTCCCACTCACACTGGCAGAGATGGCTAATGTTTTTGTGGCTTGACACTGTGTGTCCAGAAATGTCACATCCCTTTTCTGATCCCAACTCCTCCATGTTGGCAGAGCGCTCTTCATCCAGCTCTTAGGCACCAACCAGGCAAAGCCATCAGCTGTCAGTCAGCTGTCACATCTACCTCCTCCCAGACTACCCTGACATCCCCCCTCTGCCTGGTGCCAGGGGCTGCAGAGAAGTAATCTGCTATGAGACTAATTGCTCCCTCTGCTGTGTCAGCACAGCTATGATGGCTTCTGTATTTATAGGGAGTGGAGAGAGAAAGGATTTTATGGACAGTTTTTCACTGCACGCATGTAATGGGGTGTAACAGTTGCATGGAAACAGCTCATTTCCAGCCTCTGACACCATAAAGTCCCTGTTTTCCTGAATGGACCTGCCAAGTCACCCAACTTGTTACCAAGTAGTATAAATAATCATTTGCTGCTGGTTAGCAAATAATAATTCCAAGAAAGAGGTCATATAGGCATGGTTGCATTTGAACACACCAACAACCATCCAAGAAATCACTGGTTACCACTGTCTTTCATTTCCAAGATCCCTGGAATAACTGCACAACAGCCACCTAGATATTGGGCCCTGGCTTCAAAACTGCTTTAAGCTCATCTACACCGAAGCTGCTACTAAAAAGGGATCCCTCTCTGCTCATTCCTCCCTCCTCTCTTAGTCCCGTTTTTCTGGCTGCATAGGGAGCCTTGTGAGGATGGTTTTCTGCAGGATCGGTCCTTTTCTGGTTCACAGCACTGCCGCACAAGCACCAGTCTTGGAAAAAGGAGATGGCAGGGATGCACAGCCAGGAGGGAAAACAGAACTGAACTGCCCCTTTGGGTACCAGCGTGCACTTTCCTTAGCTTAAAGCAGCTGTGAAACAGCAGTCTCCACTCTCTCTCTGCTTCAGCAGAAAAGGCTTGTGTACTAGCAGTTAAATAAAAAGTTTCCTTTACAGCCACAACCTAAATTTTCAAATGAGCACCAGGACTAGTTTCAAGAACTCAACACCTCACAAGCTCCTGAAACTCAACACTTGGCCATGTTTCTTTTGGGAGACTTCACCTATGAGTATTAACCCAATAAAAAGGTATCTTCTCCAAACAGAGAAGAGGAAACACCACAACTCTGAACCACTTAGAGACACTTTACTGCAAAGAGTGAAAACAGTGCTCTTCTAAGTTACAAAGAGATTATGGTGTCTGGGAGCCAATGTGCTGACCAAGATGTGTGAGTGGGAACTTTGGGCAGGTGTCTGCCTTTACACTCCCCGGAAGTGATGTACATCCTCAGATTATTTAATGTTGTTTTATTAATACAATATTGTTTTAGATAATGGGATGTTTATTATTTCCATTTGTCTCAGAATTGTTTTCATGTTAAATGACACTGCCCTTAGGACTAATATTATAAATTATACAGCAAGCTGCCATCATTTTAAGTGCTGCAATTTAAAAAAAAAAAAAAAAAAAGAACAGAACAGCTGTCACCCAGGAAAAGAAAACAACAAAAAAGCAACTTAAACAAACATTCCCTTAGGCTGCTATTGTTTTCCTAATAACTTGGATGGGATTTCCCCCTCCCCACCCACACAGCAGCAGTTGGAACAAGAAGACAGGACTTTTCTATTGATAGGTGATAAATCCTTCCCCAGTGAACTGAAAGCAAGTACTGAACACCTCACTTGTATAACACGATAAAACTTGACTACAAGGAAGGGGACTCTTGCAGAGACCATAGAAATGATCACTAGTTGCTGGTGATCTTGTATAAGTGGGTGTAACTTCAGAAAATCC
The DNA here is from genome assembly GCA_013401275.1 of Pandion haliaetus. Classification (NCBI taxonomy): domain Eukaryota; kingdom Metazoa; phylum Chordata; class Aves; order Accipitriformes; family Pandionidae; genus Pandion; species Pandion haliaetus. The sequence goes on along the minus strand of VYZV01025837.1, from coordinate 68,874 downwards.
CAGGATCTCTGTCCAGAAAGCTCTTCATAAAGAATTAATCCCTCAGCTGCCTTCCCTGACAGCTGATGAATCTGTAGGTCTAGGTGAGCAGATGTTGCCCAAATCGGAGGGGTGGGATTGGGAAAGGAATGTTAGTTACATTGGAAAAGATTCTGAGATGCTGTTTGGGGTGGAACAATCCAAAATTGGGTTACACACTAATCACATGCTGAGCCTTCCTATGCTCATGCATAGCAGGCCAAACACCTTCCTCACTCTCCCTTTTTAGGTTGTTCATCTAGAAGGAACAATAGGTGCTCTCAGTAAGGCAGAATTTGTCCTGTAATTGGTCATTTCTACAGTTAAGGAAAATATTTCTCCTCTTGACTTGTAGTTTCCATTTTTCACTTAGTTGTTCCAAAGACAAACCCTGCTGGCATGAACCAGCACTGAAGTGTAACGTGTAAGGCTAAAATACAAAAGTAGCTTGGCTCTTTTGGAGGGTCTCAGTTCTTCTTGAGAGTAGTAGAATCATAGAATGGTTTGGGTTGGAAGGGACCTTTAAAGGCTATCTAGTCCAACCCCCCTGCAATGATCAGGGACATCTTCAACTAGATCAGGTCGCTCAGAGCCCCGTCCAACCAGACCTTGAATGTTTCCAGGGGTGGGTCTTCTACAACCTCTCTGGGAAACCTGCTCCAGTGTTACACCACCCTTATTGTAAAAAATTACTTCCTTATATCTAGTCTGAATCCACCTTCTTTTCGTTTAAAACCATAACCCCTTGTCCTATAGCTACAGGCCCTATTAATCAGTCTGTCCCCATCTTTCTTATAAGCCTCCTTTAAGTACTGAAAGGCCACAATAAGGTCTCCTTGGAGCCTTCTCTTCTCTAGGAAGTCAGGAGAGTACTACCAACTACTACACTAACTCCATGCTAGCCAAGAGTCAGGACAGAGAAATCTCTTCCAAAATAACTCCCGAAGATGGGGAAGAATACAGCAGTCTAGTTACGGAACAGCCTCACTCAATAAATGATGGCACAATGACAGCTTGAATCCCTGTTTATAGCCTCAATTGTGTGGGTGTCCACAGGGCTGGATGCAGCTTTTACATCCCCAGGCAGGAGAATACAGGCGGGGCTGGAGCTGAGCTCAACCTTGTCAACACTTCAGGTTCTGGGATTTGCTCCCAGATGAGTCAACAACTCAGAGATGCTGCTGGCAAGGCAAATATAATGCAGACAAAGGCAGCACAGTTCATACTAAGCTTTGGCTGCTCTTAATTTCTGCAAGGAACCACACCTTTTGTTTGGGACCATAATTGTATTAAGGAGAGAAAACTAAACAAAGGGCAAGGGCAGGAGGGAGGAGACAAGCCTTGGGAACTGGAATCTGGATTGTCCCCATTGCTGACAGCTACACAAAGACTTTCCATACCACAGACCATCTCCTCTTGGGATAAGTGCCCCATGAACACCTCTCCTGCCCATTGATACTGCACTGACACCTCTCCTCTTTCAAGGCACTTTGGCAGGGCATCCTTATGGCAACGGCTAGGGTGGGAGGATTGCTTTGGTGCATTTGTAGCTAGGTGCTACACATCTTAGAAGCTAACAATATGTGCCATATAAGCAGGCAGATGCCTGAAGACCACCAATAAAAAAAAAAAGACAGTTACAGGCATGTCTTGCACCTGTCGCTGGAAATAGCTCAATAAAGTGTACCAGCAGATGGCACCTGTGAATACACGGCATATTTCTTGGGTTGTGTCACAGCCATAACTTCCTGTGTCTGGCAAACAGCCTTTTCGGAGCAGCCCTCCAGTCTTTTGTATCAGCTCTTAAATGCCATGGATTGCGGCCTGGCAACTGCTGTTTGAGAAGTAGAGCTCAGCTCATTACATTAGACAGAGACCAACTCAGTGTGTTTCTTCCTTCTCTCACTCAGAAAACTAAAGAACTGCTTTGATTGCAAGGGTATATTTAAAGATACCATTTTTCTAAACAATACTGCTTGGTACCTACATAGTTCCTCAAAGCCAAGGAATGCAACATGTTTTCTTACACACACTAATAAATGTAGCTCCACAGCTAATTTTAGATATATGAGACCTAATTACTCCTAAATTGCAGATGGGTAAACCAAAACAAAGACCTACAGCAAATTGGCTGAAGTTTACCAAGTCATTTGCAGAATTAAAACCAAACCAAAACAAAAAACCCAACCCAAAACAAACAACCCCCCCACAAAAACAAACAAACAAAAAAACCACTGGAGACTTTGATCCTTCGTTTGCTGCTACGAACAAGAACTCAAATCACCAGAGATACAAACCAGACTTAAAAAACAGGAAAGAGAAAAAAAGAAAGCCTAATGTGTTTAGTTACTTAACTGAAAGTAAAGCTAAGAAACCCAGATGGGATTATTCAGACCTAAAACCATTCAGGGGGGGAGGAAAGGAAACAAACATTTCAAACAAACTGACATTAAGACCCCTGTTAATTAAAAATACATTCTAGAAGACAAAATCATGCAAAAAATAAAGTCAATGAAGGTCAAGAATAGGGTCCTGCAGCAACTCACAGACATAAATGGCACTTAGGTACAAAACTTTGATTCACTTGGCTGGGATTCATGAGTTGGATGCTTATTCTCTGCATAATGGCTCAAAGGTAATAATCACAAATGGTGCTATTTAAATGGAAAATAAATAGCCCTGTCTCTTTAAGGACATCATGTCTCATTCTCAGTGGAATAATGGCAGGTATAAAAAAGCTATGATTTCAATATTTCTCATTATGACTTCTCTCCCTGCTTGTCTAAAAATAAAAGGCTACTCTCTAGTCTCAGATCAATCTAACTAAAAGAGAAGGGTTCGCTTACAACAACAAAATAGCAGCTCTGACACTAGTTACATATTCATCACATGTGAAAATGGCCCCATAATGCTGCCTTCAAACCCTTCCAACAAGTTGTATTAAATTAGGTTGTGTTCGGATTTTTTTTTCTTGCACCAAAAGCAAAATAAATATAGCTTTATTTAACGCTACTAAAAGGTTCAGATTCAACTGGAACCCCAAGGCATGTGGCTTTGTTGTTAAAGCACATATACTGACTCTATTGATTGGTGCAGTCCTCTGTGCAAGAGAATTTGTCACATCAATAGCAACTGAAAAATACTCAGGAGCTGTAATATGGTTTAAATGAGCAGTTACCACATCAATATAAAGAGCATTTTCAATGGCAGTAGATAGGAACCCTTTTGCAAACCTAGTATTTGTTTTAAGATAAAGGATGACAACTTTTTTACAAGGAAGATTTTTTTAAGTAATGGTGAGCAAAACAGCAACCCCTGTAACTGTCTTACGTACAGCACTCTCTGGGCAATAAAAGCCACAATGGAAAGAAAACTTCCAAGCAGGAAAGGAATGGCAATGCTATGAGCCAGATGGATGTAAGGGCCAGAGGAAACCTCTGCTGCTCACTTGCCTCCCGGGTCTTTTCTGTTGCTGCCGCGCAGAGCACACCTGTGTCACAGCTGCAGATCCACCCTGGACTTTGCTTTCCAGCGCCCCAACCTGGCATACTGCATGAGCCAGCAGATCCAAAACAGATGTAAACACACACAGGACGTGGGAGGAAGACAGCACAGAAAATTCCTGGCCTGTCTTCAATGCCAACCAAGAGCTGGGGGAGGAGAAATCTTCTGCCACACCTCACCCTCTGCCTCAGCCTTGTGGGAGAAGGCGATAAAAGGAAATGGCCGTTCTCTCACTGTGGCAGGTCTCTTTCTGTTTGTTTTTTCGCCATTATCAGGGTGGTTGGTCCTGGCCACAGCTATGTTTTTAATCCAACAGGCTGTCAAAAGACACTGAAGCATTGGAAAGCCACCTTGGATTGCCAGTTTTGAAATTGGAAAGGGAGGAGAAGAGCTCAGTTGCCACCACTCTAACAGGAGGTCAGCAACGTACTCGGCACCTATGGCCTGCCTCTTCTGTAGTCCCGGCTACAAAGGGGAGCATCATTTGCCTCCACATGAGTCACCAGCCCCCCGCTGATACTAAATGTGATCTAGGCAGGCACAGAGAGAGACTAACTGGCCTCAGTAATATGCAATCTAAATTAAGAAGACAAACAAGGTGCAAGAGGGCCCACTGAGGAGAAGTCCGCAAAGCTCAGCGCTGGCTGAGGTGGGTGGTGCTTCCTGCATCGGGGCAGGAGCTGAACAGCTTCAGGCCAGAGGAGACTGAGAGAGCTAATGCTTACCTTCTGAAGGGAAACCAGACAAGTACTAGGAAGACAAATCCACGGCACATTACTGAGCAGACAGAAATCCCATGAGTTCAGGAAATGTCTGAAACAAAAATCACAGGAAGCTGGGAGCATCTCCTGCTCTTAGGAGAGTGGCACCGACCACTGTTGCAATAGCGGATACTGGGCTTGTGAGGTCTGACACAGCATGGCTGTTCTCACAGACCTCCTAAGATGTACAGCCTCTGCTTTGGTCACAACTGAATCGGAAAAAAAAGAAGTAGGAAATTCATGGCAAGGAACAAACCTCCATTTTGTGGGATTGAAAAATCCCTGTTTTTCAATAATAAGAAATAGTTCTATATTGTCAGGGGATGGAACATACTTTTCCTGACTTGGTGTATTTTTAGAGTACAATTCTCTCTCAATCACATCCTTTCTTCCCTTGGGTTAATGTACAATGGACATTTTTTTCATTCAGGCAAAAATCCCACTAAAGGAAGACGAGAAGTGGCATGTGCTGCAAGTTTTGAAGGAGATGAGAAATTTCACACTATCCTGTTATCTTCTGGGTAACTGCTTATTTTATGATGACTAATAGGCAATTACTATGGTAATACCGCAATACAACATGTGTGAGGCTTGGGAATGAGAAATTATAGGTAACTAGTTTGGACTCATTTCTATGGTAACAAAAAGTAATTGTCATTAAATACCAGTTATATTGTGGCTGTACCTGGTAATTATAGATTTTTTTATGCCCAGTAACATAAATAAAACCAATAAATTTATTCAAAAGGTCCATGATTGTTTACTTATACGTTGTTATATAGAATACACAATGACAAATGCCTAATTAGGAAAAATAAACTCCATTGAGAGCTTCATCTTGTCATCTCAGATGGATACTCTGTTTTTCAATTCAAGGCAATGCATGAATTTCATATGCATTAAAAGAAGCTAAGAATAAAACCTTCCCCACCAGAAAAATAGGTGTAAAATAAGCAAGAGATATTACACAAAGGCAGTATGCACACGAGTAGCCATGTCTGACAACTGGACAAGTGATAGTAAGAACCACATAACATACCCAGTCACTGTGAACATACGTATACACATGTATGTATGCAGGTATATCCTGCAAAGTGATACCATCAAAGACCAAAATTGGCACTCCTCAGTGTTACAACATATAGCTCTGATTTAGAGCTAAAATAATTTTGATAAAGTCCACATATACTTTTACTGTCAAAAGACAGCTACAGCTCATAAATTACATGTGAACACAAATGTTTATCTTTTGACTATTTCTAGAGTCACAGAAATAAAGTCCAGAAAAACCTATTCAGGATAAATCTGAAACATTTAATCTGGTCCAAAGCCTAGTTTTCTGTTTGTATTTCAGACTCTTCAAAAAGGATCTTTTAAAAAGACCAGTTTTTAAACAAATCATGCCATTAACAAAAAAAAAAAAAAAAAGAAAAGATTGCCCTTTATAAAATGCTGATATGAATCATTTTAAATGTTTCTCAAGCCTTCCCAGCTCCCTTTTTTCACTTGAAACAATTTGCCAAATTCAACTCACTTCCATAAACCATTTCAGTTGTTACAAAACTACATTTCTGGGGCAAAATTATACCATTTGCCCAAAACATTTCATCCCAACACAGCTTTCATTGCAATATGGAGTCTGACACTGTTTACAGTGAATTTGGCTTTCCAGTCTGGGTAGGACTGGCCTCCTTTCTTTGTGTCCAACAAATTGCTTTGTTAACCCCTCACACAAGCAAGCAGTAAAGATTGTTTTGACTTCAAAAATATCATACCTGACAGCAAAACAAGAAAGGATTAGAACCAGTGTGTGCCCTCTTCTCACCATTCACACAAATTCTTGCAGTCCCTACCATCAAGTTAGAAGGATGTTGTAGTGATGACAGTTTAGAACATTTCAGCTAATTCATGGCTTTAATTTACTGAAGTCTGATACTGCTAGAGCTAACCAGCTGAAGGCAACACAGAAACGGCAAGGAATGGGAAACCTTACTGGGTCACGCAACAAAGCCTTTAGAGAACGGTCAGGATATTTCAACTGCCTTGTCATAGCATTTCTCAGATAACTCAGTGAAGAGCTGCCCAGACTAAGAAACACATCCCTTTCAGTGCCAGTATAGGGTTTCATCTCTGGAAGGTGAGGCTGACAAATTGGAACTAATCTAAGATGGTATGGTACAGTCATCTCGCCTGCAGGGACACGTTTCAGCATTCAGCTGCAGAATGCCAGCTTAAGAACAAGCTCTCGATAAAGGAAAGTTCAGGCCAAGCCTGGGGATGCATGACTTTTAAATCAAGAACACGTTTTTTTTCTTACTCTAACCCCACCTCCCTGGGGATGGTAATAAGTTCAGAAGATGATAATGCTATACCGCAAACAGAGAGAGAAAAGTCAAGAAATGTCTTCCCAGCACTAGTTTTTCCTTTATTTCCTAAAACTGTTTCACAGTTTAATCCATCAGAGAGGGTGAGGTTAGTGTTATGGAGAAACTCACAAATATTTTTATTTTTTGCCATGTTCTTTCACAAAGCTAAAGATCAAGGCATGCACCATCCCCAGCAAAAGGGGTCTTTCAATTCAAGTGAGAGCTGAGGACAAGTTACCAGCCAGAACAGAGGGCAAATTATGCTGAAGACTGACTATTTTAGCTAGATCAACCAACGGCATCTTCCTGGGCAATTTAATTAATAAGCCCATGTGGCTTAATAGTTTCTACACACTGTAACTGCAAAGCCAGTTACACTTAGATGTACAGTAATACCAGGCTTTAAAGACTTCAAGAAAGGGCTGAAGCCTGTCTTCCTGTTTTGGGAGAGTTTCTACATCCTTGACCACAGTGAACAGTCGGTACCTCTGTCGTGCTTTCAGGTCAGCTCAGTCGGTAACAAAGCACCACGAAGCTGCTCGCTCACCCCCCACGCCCTCACCTGGCCACGTTGGGATGAGGAGAAAATCCAAAGGCAGGCTTGTGGGTCGAGACAAGGCCTGGGAGGGATCACTCCCCACTTATGGTCACGGGCAAAAGACAGGCTCAACTTGGGAAAAAAAACAAAATCAATTTAATTTACTACAAATCAAAACAAAAACAAAACACAAGGGTATTAGGAAGGGAAACTAAACATCAGAACAACCTCCCCCCACCCCTCCCACCTTCCCGGCTCAGCTCCACTCCCGATGCTTTCTACCTCCTCCCCCCAGCGGCGCAGGGGAATCGGGGATGGGGGTTGAGTCAGCTCGCCACACGTTGCCTCTGCCGCTTCTTTCCTCAGGGGGAAGATTCCTCACTCGTTCCCTGCTCCACCGTGGGGTCCCTCCCACGGGAGACAGTCCTTCACCAACTTCTCCAACGTGGTTCCTTTCCGCGGGCTGCAGTTCCTCACAAACTTCCCTGGCGCGGGTCCTTTCCGCGGGCTTCAGTTCTTCCCGAACTCCCCTGGCGCGGGTCCTTTCCGCGGGCTGCTCTCCCGTCTCACACTGCTTCAGCGCGGTTTTTACCATGGGGTTACGGCCACCTTCGGGAGCCTCCGCTCCACCGTTCACCCCCCTGGGCTGCAGGGCCATCAGCCTCCTCAGGCGCCTCCTCCTCCCCCTCCACTTCCATGATTCCAGTGTCGGCAGCGATGTTCCTCTCAGGTTTCCCAACCCCCACACTACCGGTTCCCCTTCTTAAATATGTTTTCCCAGAGGCGTTACCACCGTCACTCCCCGCCTAGAGGCGGGTCCGACATTTTGGCGCGCGGGTCCGACATTTTGGGGCAGCGAATTCTTCCAGCAACTTCTTAAAGGGGCCGCCTCTGCAGCCCCCCGCCCCTGCCACCAAGGAAAACCGCGCCACACAAACCCATAACAACCTCTCATTATCCTGTAAGTTAGAAAGAGCTGGGTATACTCATGTGGCAAGAAAAGGGCTAGGTGGGGGGGTTAGTTTCACTGAAGAAAGAGCGCAGTCCAGTAGTCTTCTTCACAGAAGGGTATGATGCCAGCAAACAACAGCTAGCACTGAAAGCAGGAGCAATCCCAATTAGCCATTCAGTACTTTGGCTTGAAGGTGAATTTGCACTCTGAGAGCTCCACTTCTCTGCACCTAACCCCTCTGACACTTGCACCCAGCCAACTGTGATCTACTGTAGTGGTTTGCCCATGATTTTTCGTTTCTCAGCTCTTTTCAGAAAGAAACAGGTGAACATACAAATTAGATGTTCTGATTTCTAAACAGTCAGGCAGAAATTCCACTGGAAATAAAGTCTAGCAGAGGTAATTTCACCAACTCTCTTGGTTTATGTACATAAGTAATAGCTATTAAGAGATGGAACTATATAGTTCACTTTCTCAGGAGAGATTTATACTCTAAGATTACAATCAAATTGCAACTTTTGTCCATTTATTTTTAAAAAATACTTTTTAAAATTGTGTATTAACATTCCAAATTAGAGGGGATGCTTAACCACCCCTTTAAGTCACATAAGGCGCCTTGTCTTTTCATTCCCAACTTTATGGGTCCACAAATACACTTCTTAAACTCTTGCATATACTTGAATAAATCAGTAAAGTTTAGCACCCTGTTTCCATGCATCCTGATACACTAGGTGTTGACATTCATTTCCATGACCATTTCTTTTAGAGCCGCCTGAATGTACACGCAACATATAAACAACCTTCCTCACAGATGTATCTGTGCCGTGAGCACTTGTGCTTTATAGCTGGGATATTAAACTCACTTGTTGCTGGTTATGAACATTTCACCACAAGAAAGTCCCTTTGCAGTCACAACCCATTTGGTTTGTTCTCTTGAGAATGAGCAACAGTTTATAGATAATACACAATTCTTGGCATTATTGTTGCAGATTTAGCTTAAACTCCTAAACCTCAGTTCACAAGCACTCAGAACAAAGGAACAAGGATTTTGGAGAAGAGCACAGGACCCACACTCTCAGTGAAAGTTCTGCATCCCCAAAAATGACAATGAAGAAAATCCCATCAGCCAAATGTTACCATATCCTGGGTAAATGAGTGGTTAGTTCCTGTTCTGATCACAGGAGAACTAGTATATCCCATCCCTTGTATGAGAACTGCTGACATACTTAGGCTTTTAATGGTGCCCACTGCACCTGGGATTTCAGAGGACAGCAAAGTGCATGCGACAGTATACTTTGCCAATTGTACAAAGCTGTGTACTGATGGGGTAAAAAACTCCCTCTCACACTGGCAGGAGATCAATTTACAAACTCAAGCATGAGGTTTAATTACCCATTTCATTATCTTAGCTTGCATAGCTCTGAATGTGAACCTTCAATGAACCAAAGAAATAGTCACTAGCTGCTGCTTTGAGAAAGAGGGAGATAACAGGAAGTAAAAGTTCAAATGCCTAAAACTGCTCTTGCTGCATATAGCACCACAGACCTTGTTTGCAAAAGCAGGAGGATTGTCCCTAGCCAGCCAATAGATCTGTGTTATTCCATGCTACGTGGAAGACTTCTGAAAGTCCTATTTATGTGCTAATCTGAAAAAAGACCAAAAGAGATGAAACAGACTTATCTAGCCAATCACAGAGAAGCCTCAGAGTTAAATTTTCAAATATTAGCAATTGATCCTTAGAGATTTTTTAAATATTCATCCAGTAAATTCAAGCAAATAAATTGTGATGTGCTTGTGGATTTTGTATGAGCAGGAAATAAAGTGTTTGCTGTAAATTATTCACTCAGCACTAGTTAACTACAACGCTGGCACATACTAGGCTTTTTAATATTCTTCTCAAGATAATAGGTAGTATTTTGCTTATTACCCTCATTTTTAAGTTATCAGTTACATTAGGCCATTTGTCAATAAAGTGAAGAATTGCAAGAAAATCAAATGCTTTTCCAACTACCTCATTAAAAGTCTCTTTAGTTCAGGAGGGTTGAAAATTCTGCATATCTTGAAAAGCTAAAGCAATAGTATACCATCAAGCTCAGCAATTCCAAAGGAATTCACATGCCCTTTCATAATACCTGGGTTACCAAAAGGCTTGTCAAGTTATGAGCCATATGCATGTCTGGAAAGCTGCATGCCTCTCAAAAAGTATAAATATAGTGCAGGAGAAAAACCTGCAGGGCAAGTGAATTTATGGGGGAAAACAAAAACTACTTAATTGTAACTGGAGTTGTCTACATGCAGGGCACCTGGAACAGAGTAAACCAATGTAGCATCAGATTCTAGAGCTATTTTAGGGCTTTATTCCTCTGAATAGGTTACATAACCATTATGATAAATTCCTAGTGCTGTCAGACACCACTACTGCAATACTGCTGTCTGGTTTTGGATTTGCCAAGAGTTGAGGGAGTATCCGTGTAGCTGGAAGGAGACCATGTGTCCTTGGACGTTTCACTTATAAAACATGTATATAAGCACTATTGAAATCACCCATGCAATTCCCTACTATTTCAGTTTATTAAGTAGCATAGCACAGGAGGGCTAAGAAGCACATGTCAAAACAAAGAGCACCCAGCAGCACCCTTTTCTGCAACTTCTAGCTTCTTCCTCAGTGGTCTTCTCATCCACACAATAACCCAGTCTTATTCTGCCTAGCAATGCAATACCTAATTAGATCAAAGCTCAAGGTAGCCTGGCTACAGAGTGTGTTGTGTTATTTAGTCTTGCGCTGTAAGCAAAACCACATACAGTATATTACATTTCTCCGGGGCTTCTCCAGAGAGCTATGTGGTACATGTAATTGCCCCCACAAACAAATCATCAACTAATCAACTGCTTTTCATTATCACCTCCAGCAGCACATTTATTTGTAAATAAATGCATTAAGAGCTAACAATTTTAGGGAAAACAAAAGATTATCTGAATACGTTCTCAACAGAGGAGGTGGTAAAGTAGTAATTCAAAAACCAAAATGAAGCAAAATTAGCATAGGGTGGAATGATTATTCCATTCCATGTATCCCTACCTATTACAGTACAATAATAGACTGAAATCTGTGACTTTAATAGTTGATCTAGGTAGTTGAAGGGAACTGTGATTGACTGACACATTTACATAGAGGCTGATGAGCAGCATAATGAATGCATTTATAAAACACAGCTAAGGTCTAACTCTAAGCTGACTTCAACTCCCACACCTAGAGGAGGCTTGCAGAGCAGATACCCTGCTATCTTGGAGAGTTGCTCTCTATGTCCTGAAGCAAGCAAAGTTGCCATTGAGCCCCCTTCCTTGACGGGAACTTCAGGAAGCATATGGCAACATGAGGACCTCCAATTTAAGAGGAATTAATTGAAACAAGCTATATAAGATTCAGTGACAAAACCGCACAGGGTGTATAAAGTAGATACAACAATACGCAGATTCATACTCCACACCGTACCTGTAATTTCCTAGGTATACTCCATCAGGATTGAGCATGGGTGCAATCTTGAAGACCAGGTGGTCCCTCAGTACTTTTGCAATAGGATGCTGGCTCACAAGGAAATCAATTATACCTGAGAAAAACGAAAGAAGAGTTTGAAGAGGGGGGTTTCTGACATCAATGATTTCCAGATATCTATCTGAAATTTCACATATAAAAGTTCAGAATGATGTCCTGGTTTCGGCTGGTATAGAGTTAATTTTCTTCCTAGTAGCTGGTATAGTGTTAGGTTTTGGGTTCAGTATGAGAAGAATGTTGATAACATACTGATGTTTTCAGTTGTTGCTAAGGAATGTTTAGACTAAGTCAAGGATTTTTCAGCTTTTCATGCCCAGCCAGCAAGAAGGCTGGAGGGGCACAAGGAGTTGGGAGGGTACACAGCCAGGGCAGCTGACCCAAACTGGCCAAAGGAATATTCCATACCATATGATGTCATGGCTAGTATATAAACTGGGGAGAGTTGGCCAGGGCAGGGCGGATCGCTGCTCGGGAACTAACTGGGCATTGATTGGTGAGTGCTGAACAATTGCATTGTTCATCATTTGTTTTGTATATTCCAATTCTTTTATTCTTACTATTGTTATTTTATTGTTGTTATTATTATCACTATTATTTTCTTCCTTTATGTTCTATTAAACTGTTCTTATCTCAACCCATGAGTTTTCATGATTCTTTCCCCCATCCCACTGGGTGGGGGGAAGTGACTGAGCAGTTGTGTGGTGCTTAGTTGCTGGCTGGGGTTAAACCATGACAAATGATCATTCCTCTTGGTTCCTGGCACTGCTCCCACTTCCAACAGAATACCACATTCAGTCACATAGCACCTACCACCTTCTGAAAACTCCAGAAATAAGAATTTTAAGGATAAATACCTTAGTCCCTCCTCATAATGCAAGTACAATATGGCTACATTATCAGACACTGTCAAGTTTCCACAGGGGGAGAAGTTACTGCTCATCAGCTGAGCCACAATAACAAAACATTTATCCTCCTAAGTGGTGAAATTAAGTAAAACCTACTAGTTTAAGCGTCACACCTTACATACCCAGCATGCATACATGGGCACATGCTGCAGCTGAGCTCATGAGTGGCAATTTATTGAGCTGAGGCACCTCAAATTTGTTTGAGCAGATGCCCAGACATACCCTTGACTTGAAGACAGAGTTTGTGGGAGACCTTGGCTGGTCCGAGGGATCAGAATTCAAGTTTAACATTGACCTTGAGCAGATATCTATGTAGCCTTGAAGAGACTGGAGAGTCCTGAGAAAAGCTGAGCAAACAAGTCCGAGGAACTGTTAGACTACTGAACACAGTGATAAGCATTCTAAGGGTTGGCAAACATCCTGGCTTTGACCACAGCATGAACAGCACGTGATCAACAATTGTATTGGCTAGCTGGCATGTGATGTGAGAGTGGATTGGACAAAAGTAGAATGGTAGAGTATATAAAAAGGCACTGCTTGAAAAATAAAGTGATGCTTGCTGCAACTGGATATTCAGTGTCGTGTCCGTCTCTACAACGACAAGAGTTCATATCATCTACACGTATAAAGAGATATAAAATGCCTCACTAAAATTGGGACAGTTACATAAACTCTGTACCAGGCATAGGGAAAATGTGGCATTGATAGACTGGAATTTATAAGGTCAGATTCTTCCCTTACTTTACACCCATAAAAAACAGGAGTAACTCCACCTCATGAGTGAAGCTCCTTTAATGTGGAACTAAGGCAAGTGACAGGGGAGCCAGATCCTAAATGCCCTTCCTTCGGGCACAATCACAGCACCAGACCCCTCAGGACCTCATGCCTCTGAGTTTTGTGCTCAGGGAGTGACTAAACATCTCCTTCCTCCAAGGCTGGTGCTGGGGCAGGAGGCAGGCAGTCTGGCAGTTAAATTCATTGCTTATTCCTCCACTAAGTTGGTACTGACAGAAATAGCTTCCAGGGAATGAATGTCGAGATAAATTGAGTTCCGGTATAATCTCAGGACACCCACAGATAGGTCATGACAATTTGCTATTTATTGTAAGGTCCATCCTGTGAAGTAGGAACCATTTACTAAATTTCCCCAGAATTAATCAATCACTACATTCTAGTAACAGGATAAAATTAAGCAGAGAAAAATTAAGGCTGATCATCAGTAAAATTTCACTAATGGCAAGTTCTATTAGACTGTGGAATTGTCTCTCCAGGGAAAGAGTGGAATCCCGTCATCAGAAACATTTAACACTGGACAGGGCATGGCCCTAGGGAACAAATATAACAAGCAACAATTCATAGAAGAGATGGCATGGGCTAACTAGCTGACTTCAAAAAAGCTGACTTTAGACCTGATTTTTTGCAATCCAATCAAAATCTTTAAAAACAAACAAACTAAAAGCCAGGTACATGCCAAGTTAACACTTGTTTATAGCTTGGCTGAAAGATGGGACCAAAATCTCACATTCTGTACAACTCCTTTATTTAGCCTATTTCCTAAGGCCCATTTTTTATTTCAAATACTAACAAATCTGAACCTATGCTGCTGTTGGAATGAATTCTAATTTGCTGAGGCACATGGGGAAAAAAAGAGGCTTCTGTAATGTCTAAGATGATCAAGGTATAATTGACTCTAAAATTCAGAAACTTTTTCATCTATTAGTGACTAACCCTGAAGAAGAGAAAGTCCCTTTGTAACCAGGTTTTCCACTTGAGAAGAGACTAAACCTGAATTTCTGAGGCAAATTAGCATACACATAATTATATTGCTCAGGAAATGTTTCTGCAATTACCTCCTCCCAATGAAGGAAACTGAACATCGATCTGCTTTTTGGCTGGTGTTGTGTCTGTTGTTCATTATACAACAGCAAGAACACAAAGAAATGACAGGGACACAGTTGGATCCTGAATAACCAGGTTTCCTAACTGTATGCAAACATGAAAGGCTTAGCTATGCTAAACTGCTGTTTTAACTGTTTTCTGGCAGTGTCTAAAACATAATCCACAGTACGCACACCTGGAGGGCTCAAAACTACTTAAAGGGATATAATCCCACGCTTAGTCCGTGGCTTCTCAAGACACTGTGCTGGTTTTAGTTTTAAAGAATTTGCAACTAGACTCAAAACACCACATCAGTTTGTGTTTTCTAAAAGACTTGGAAGTGTTAACTGTTCAGAAATCAGTATGTCCAGTACATACTTTATCCTAGGTCAGGTATGACTTTTCAAAGCAGCCACAATAAAAGTGGCAGAAATATCTCATTATATACACGATCATCACTTCACCAAAGACCTTGGTGGAACAGTTTTGCCATGAGCTCTGGCAGTGCACCAAGCGCATACTTGTGACAGCTCTTCATGCAACAGGGAGGACCACAAATACCTCAGGGATAACATGACTGCTTTTCATTGAGGAGGTAACACAAGAGCCTGAACTCTCAGAGCTTTGCTCTGGCTGTAACTGTGCCAGGGAAAAGGCTTGTCCAGGTTCTGCTCATTTTGCTCCTGTTATTGATGCAGCCTCACTCACAGAGCTTGGCAAAGGTGTCTTGGCAACAAGAAGCTGCAGTTTTCAGCTTCACACAGGGAATTATTATTCCCTAACCAAGAACATGCTATGACGTGGAAGTCCGTGTATAAACACATAATGGGTGAGCCTCTGCTCTGCATGATTCACTGTTGCACCCGGCACACCAGACTAAAGGGAAGAGACTGATGTTAGGCACCCAGCAGCTTGGTGGCAAACAAGACCCAGCATTTCTCAATGTACCAGAATCTATTAGGGGGTACCGCAGCCAAGTTCGCCCAATCCAAAGAGATTTACTGTATTTTCTTATTAAGGAGACAGTTAATTAAATCTGATGAAGTCTTACCCCATAATAAAAATACACAGCAAGAGTTAAAAATAACTGCCTCACAGAAGTCTAATCTGGAAGTAAAGGCAGTTCTAAGGAACATAGGAGAAGCATCAGATGAAAGTATACATCTACGTGTACAAACCTCACCATAAAATTATTGTAAACATCCAAATAATCAATACAATTAGCAAATAGCTTTGTTTTTCAGAGGAACCCAATAGTCTCTGGATCAATAACGTTTAAAGTAAAAAGACAGACATCAGAGTATTAAAAAAATACCACTGCAGAGAACTTGGTCCTCCTGTTAATAAATCAATACAAACTAAATTTTACAGCTTCTATAATCAGCAAGAGACATATCAGTGTATCTCATTAGGCCGGGGTTAAGAATTTGGCAGCAACCAAAGCCCATTTAATATCATTTACTTCAAGGCAGACGTGGCAATACAACAGATGCCCTAATTTATTTGTTGATCTTTGTATTAAAATAACAGTTTGCTGGTAAACAGGAAGGGTAATGATGCCAGTCACCCTTGTTAGTGGCTAATAATTGCTTAATTTGTCCACTAATTGACCTGTGCTACTGTTGAAGCACTGGATCGTGTTGCAGGGCATGAAGTAAACAAGGCCACTGTAATGTTACTTTAGAGAATGACTTCTGGAAATAGAACTACTTATTGCCATAAATTTTCTTTTCACAGATGAGCAGATTAATTGGTCTGCCAATTAGTCTGCTATTAAAGAAAAAAAGGGCTGCCCACAGATTGGTTGGATCTTCGAACCACAGCCCCGGTTTGGGTCAAATGAAATAATCAAATCTGAATCAGTCACATCAGCTATGAAAAATAAGACAAGCATTATTTAAAAACAAATCTTTGTGGCTGGAGATCAAGGAAAATAGCCCAATAACTATGTATTAGCTCTTCAAATGTCTTTAAAATAAAGTGGAGAACATGATGGAATGGGCCTACTCAGGCACATTACAGTGCGGAAAAGTTGCCCAATTAAAAGAAGCAAAACAATATAGATTATTTTCATATCAAGCTTTCTGGAAAGTAATTAAAATCATTATTTTTCAAATAATAACATGCCATTATAGATGCTGCCTAGAACGAGAACAGCTCAGAAATCAGCATTCAGCCATGACATAAGAAGAGGCTTATCCATAGTCCATTAAAAATCAACCAAAGCCTTTACATTAACTTCAAGGAGCTTTTCATAGTTGTGAGGGAAAGGAAAGAAAGAACTGAAAACAAGGAAAAGGGAAAACAATACTGACAACTGCAAGTCATTAGATACAGAGTCACAATGGCTCAAAAAAATCAGTTTTTTAAGTCTTTCTTGGTGAACACAGCTTCACTGCAACTGTGCTAAATCATGACCAAATCTCCTCTACTCTGAGTCACTGTCATTATTTTTTCTCAAGGCTAAATGCACTTTCTCAAATTTCTCTTGCCTTCTGCAGCTCAGCACCTCTTACCTACTCCAAGACCAGATCCTGTGGCATCTCTCTGCCCGCCCTAATCCAGCTCAAATTATCTACTGGTGCTTCACAAGCAAGTTGATCATCCCCTCTCCTGTAATATGTCAAAGCAACCTTGTCTGCTTACATGATTTCCACTGTTCTGTCTGGATGTTTCCTCAGTCAACCACCTTAAAACTCTGTTTAAACTTCCTGCTGTCTCTAACATGACCTCTCCATATTTGCTCCTTCCAAAGGAAAGCCTCTCTTATCCACTGTTTCTCCATTACCCCATCCTTTCACTCTTAGTCTGACAATATGTTTAATTGTATAACTATATAATACATTTGCCCTGCTCCTATTACTGAAAATCTAATCACACACAGATCCTAATGCAATATGGCAACTGCTAATGCAAACATATCCTGGACTGTGTCTAGTATATGCCAAGAAGTGATTTATATTTTCAGACCCATTTCCTAACACGGAATAGCTGCTGGTATCCTGCAGTCATCTCACCATAGCCTGGAGGTTAAAGAGAACGTAACAACTAGGCTCTACACAACAATAGGATAACAATAATAATTCGAAAACAGATACAAGGTAGACCTGAATGCTCATGCTTATATAAAAATATTGAAATGTTCTGTCAGAGACTGAAACCAACGTGAAACACACTATACTTACAATTTTTTGAAGAATTGGAAAGCAAAAATGTGGCGGTAGGGTTTTTGGAGAGGTCTTTTAATGTGATGGTGACAAAAAATATCAGACACAATATTCTGTCTCCACAAAGCAAGTACAGCACAAGCAGTAAACAACAGCAAGGCACTGCCATGCCACCATTTGTCTGTGAAGGAACTCTTGGCAAAGGGGCCCTTGTCTGAGCAGCCTTTGCGCTTTCTTGTGGGACTGCAGAAAAAAAACCTAAAACAACAAAACAAAACATGAAAAAGACAGATGGAAACTCTTCTCCATTCCAGCATGGGGGGAAAGGTGTCACACACGCTGAACCCTACTCAGCACAGGTCACAGCAATGCTGTGCCAGCGTTGTCTCTACAGAATGCACATCTGTGCTTTCAGTGCAGCCCCCAGCACAGACCAATAGACAGAAATGATCCAATAATATCTTAGCCTGAAGTGTTTCCAATATTCAACACAACAGCAAGAAAAAAGAAGCATGTGAATGGTGATAAACGAGCAGAGCTGACTCACAGCGGGGTTATTGACATGATCTAACATCATGCTGTCACTGAAATTATCCCTACAAAAGATCATCACATAAAGTGATCCATAAGTACAAGACCATTGCAGATGCTGACTCTGCTCCTTCTTGCAGTGCTGCTCCTCCTCTTAATGTGTAAAAACAGACTGCCAAACTCAACTGGGGTTTTTTTGTTTGTTTTGTTTTACACTTCTTAGAAACACATTTATTGGGCAGGGGGGCACACAAGGGTATGCACATTGATTCTAACATCAATACAGAAGGAATTTATAGATTTGGAATGCTTTATTAATTGGTTTCCTTATCTTTCCAAAGGTCCCTTTGGAATCCATGGCGAAAGCAAAGTTTATTTCATCAAAATCATAATAATAATATGGGTGATGAAGGAGCACTGCAAAAGTAAAACAGGCACCTGGTTACAGTGTTATATGAAGGAATATTTGTTGCCTGTAGTATATCAATCAATGGCTTCCAGTTGCCAAACCTGATGTATATCTGCATGCATATATCTCTCTTTGAGTAGTTACTGCAATTAAGTGAGAGTGGGAAGATCCAGAACACTGGCTGTTTTTCATTAACTCCCTCTCTGGCCATCCTCAGTACACACAAAAGTGCAAGTGAATTGCTTGCACTCAGAGAGGGATGAGGCACCATGCACAAAACCTTAGTGAGTATTCATCAGGTCCTACTTTTCAGGTCACCCTCTGCTCTTCCTGTTTCCTCTATGCTGATGCTCAAATTTCTTCTAACCTTCCCCCAGGACAGGCTCAGAGGGTTCCTGCACAGGCCTGAGGGTGCCACATGACGAAAAACAATCAAGTTCTTAGAAAATGCAGAGAAGTTAACAATTTTTCCCAGTATTTCCCACGGACAGGAAGCTTTCAAGGGAGACAACCGCTAAACTTTTACAAGGTAAACAATTACCCATGACAAAACACAAGAGCCAACCAAGGCAGGTGAGACTGCGAAGGAAGGATGCAGTAGGTCACCCAGATACATTCCTGGTTACGGTTCATCTAAAGTGTACAGAGAGAGAAGTGTTGATTGATTCTCCTGGAATACCAAGCCTTTTGACTGCAGAGCAATTTGTGCCCAACTAGACAAGTAAATATTTCAGTGCTAAGTAACATCTTGTTGCTTGAGTGGTTGGTTAAAAGCACCCCAAAAAGTCTTCAGGCTTCTGTCATCATTTCAGTTGGTTTTTTTAACTGCAAACATTATTGCTATTGTAAAAAAAAAAAAAAGCAACAGGTAAATCCCTGGTGGATTGTACACAGCCCCACTTCACCTATTTTTAAAGAACTTTTAATCAACTTGAGACAGAAAAGTTGCACACCTAACTTTAAGGATTCAGCTGTGATAAGCAGATTGATTAGGACCACATCAAGCTATATTATGGCATACTTGTTCTTTTATTTACCATTTACTCACTCATCTGTCCTCTGCTGTAGCTCCATGTCTCTTCAAAACACAGGATTAAAAGCAAAGGAAATCTCAAATAATGAAATAAAATGAATGTGCAGGAAATGAATGGGTGAATTAGATTACAGCAGATGAAACACTGAGGTCTCAAATGCAAAATGCAGGGAGTTTATTTAATTCGTTACTCTTTTAAATGAAAATATGCTCACTGACTTGAATTAGTAATTTCCCTGTTTTAAGATATGTTAGGCCATTACAGCTACGACTGTTTCCAGAGCAGTGAAATAAATGGAAAACAGCCAGTCTCCCAGGGAACGTGCTAGCTCACTGCATCTTGCCAGCCCAGTGAAACAGTGCTAATGTCAGCTCCAGAGAAAACCGTGCTTCTGCTGTAGGGGCTGCATGCAAAGGAATTGATAATGACTAGCAACAAATACTTAAAATGGCAGAGCAAGGCACTATGGATTTTAACTCAAGTTTTAATGTGCATGGTAAGCACAGACACCAATTGATTTAAAGAACATCTAAAAAATTATTGTTCCTGAACTCTTCCTCCCTCTCTCCTCCAGTTATCATAGGGTTCCACAAATAATTAATCTGGCATTCAGCATGACTGAAACACAAATCCATGTGATGGAAGCAAGAGGTGGGAACAGCAGTCAAGGACCTCCCAAATGGGTTCTGCCAGCATAAAAGAGAAAGACTGCTCTGTCAGTCACTGACCTGAATCAGGGCATCCCAGCGCTTCACCTCCAGCCCTCCAGGTTTCTCAGATATATTCTTTTGCATGCAATGATCTAACTGAGAGGACTGAAGTCTCTGCTGGAGGACTGCAAGCGTGTGGCAGGCCTCTCTAAACAGATCAGCAGATCATAGTTTGTGAGGACAGCGAGTAGCAGTTGTGTTACTGCATCACTGCTCTATAATTAAATAAGACTGTGGTCATTCTGGTAACCAAACATTCCAACTGCTTTCTGGAACACCCAATAAAGTTATAAAAAAACCTTCTCACACTGTTGTATGGATACAGAAGGCATTTCTGCCATTACAGCCTCAAATGATATTAAGATTGCAAATTCAATGAAGATTCAGGAATGTCTTGCCATAGTAAAACATTCTAGGACTACTGGGTAATAAGATGGACCATATGATGCCACTAGGCAGACCTTCTTGGCCATTTTTGTGGGACAGACTGGGATGGAAAACACTCCGTGAATTTATTTCATTACATGGATATTCCTTGTTTTCACACAAAGGAGCTACACTTACACCATACACCTTTCATGTGCACTGACTATCCCGCTGTTCTTGCTAGATGTCTACATTTAGACCATGCAAACATTGCCTCAAAACCCCAAAGAGTTCCAGAACATGGTGCTCCAGATAGTTTCAAGGAGGGAGAGTGTGCAGAGAAATGGATATGACTGGAATAGAGTCAGCCACAAATCAGCAGTCTAGAAGTAGAATCAATTCAGTGCAAAAAGTTGGTTAGTGATGAGTGTTTGGGATTTCCTATGTATTTTTATGAGCTGTGGCTCTTTCCTCATAAAAAGATTCACATCTGCTTTGGAGGACATGTGACTGCTGGTGCTGGGCTGCAGCACAACATCCTGATTCAGTGCTGAAAAGATATAGCTATACATTGCCAGTAAAACATAATTAAAGTTGGCATTCCCAGTGACTAGGATGTGGGACCAGGAGCCAGAATGCCTGATCTTGGTCTCTAGCACTACTAATTTTTGGCAAGTTGCTACCAGAGTCTGCT
This sequence comes from Pandion haliaetus, assembly GCA_013401275.1. Taxonomy (NCBI): domain Eukaryota; kingdom Metazoa; phylum Chordata; class Aves; order Accipitriformes; family Pandionidae; genus Pandion; species Pandion haliaetus. Next base: position 47,488 of record VYZV01025837.1, on the reverse strand, counting down.
ATTTTAGCATGTTCAACTTGAGATAGCAATGGCCACATTTGCAGGGCAACAAAGCTAACATCTTTGGGGCCAAAACCAGCAGATGGATTTGTCAAACAAACTCGTGAAGCTCAGTGGTGCTGACTGCACTTGGAAATGTAGCAAGTGGCAACAAAAAGGGTTTGCTAGGTGCTAAGCAAATTCTGAATTCTTACCCAGCTGCCACTAGAGGAGATCTGTGCCACTGACAGTCCATTCCCTCCCTGCTCTGCCCTGAAGATAAGCACTTTCTAAAAACCAGCCCTATAGAGGTCAAGATGGAAAGCCTTTGAGTAACAGAGACAACCAGTATTGCTGGTCACTTCAGAAATGCAGGCTTGAGTACTCTCAACTCTGCTGTCTTATTTTCTTCCAAACAAAATCAAGGAGCACTGAAGGTGTTCCACAAACCATAGGTATTGCTCAGCACCTCACAGGATCACCTGGGGAGGGTAAAATGTGGTATTTGAATTTGCCTGTTAAAATAGTCAACCAAAAAAGAGACAGTTAAGCATTTTGTGAGAGCAAGTCCAGTTCCTACTTGAAAATTTTGCAGATACTTTACTCTAGCCAACACCTGGTCCTGCCTGAAAAAAATAACATTATTAAACAGACCTTAGTAGATGATGAGATGAGACCACAAGAATTGTCTCATTGCAAAAGAATGCCTAGGTCATATTTATGTAATGTTGTTCTCATAAAACAGTTTTTGAGCATGCCTTAAGATTTGCTCTGATGGTTTGGCAGTTTCATAGCTGGAGACCCCAAGGAACCCAGCAGTTTGACCCTTTTTCTCATTTGTTGGAACGAGAAATTTATGGCCTCAGGACTCATTTTGATGCCATTGGTTTGGACTGTGGGTCTTTTCAGACTTTAGAAAAAGACAGAATAATGAAAAAAGCTACATTCTCAACAGCATCAAACTTGGGGTTTCATGGCAGCAGCAGGCTGCTTGAACACTTGATCAGAGAAGCAGTAGGGTGTTAGTGGCACCATCTACCTCATCCCACTGCAGCTCTGAGAGCATGGGACTCACACTCTCTCCAACAGCACTTGGTACTCACTATGAGTGCAGGTCATACATCGGGTTAATTTCTCCCATTATTTCATGGTATTTAGCTCTCCTGTTCCTTACAGCAATAAGATCCCCACTAGCTTCAAAAAATTAGACCAATGTAGGGGAGTAGAATGAGGCCAAGGCTTAATTTGGTAAAAAGTGCACGATTGAACAGAGGGGAGCAGACTGCCCCCTGACCTCTCTAGTGATGAGCCCCCACCTAAGCCACTTAATTACCCTGAAGGCAGATGTAGCTTGCTTAACTACAAACTAATCTCCCCCCCAGTGTTGTGGTTTAACCCCAGCCAGCAACTAAGCACCACGCAGCTGCTCACTTGCTACCCCTCCTCAACTGGACAGCGGAGAGNTTATTGCCAATCAAACCAGAGTAGGGTAATGAGAAATAAACCCAAATCTCAAAACACCTCCCTCCCACCCATCCCTTCTTCCTGGGCACGGCTTCACTCACGAATTCTCTACCTACCCCCGCCAGCAGTGCAGGGGGATAGAGAATGGGGGTTATGGTCAGTTCATCACATGATGCCTCTGCCACTCCTTCCTCCTCAGGGGCAGGACCCCTCACACTCTTCCCCTGCTCCAGCATGGGGTCCCTCCCATGGGAGACAGTTCTCCACGAACTTCTCCAACATGAGTCCTTCCCACGGGCTCCAGTTCTTCACGAACTGCTCCAGCATGGGTCCCTTCCATGGCATGCAGTCCTTTAGGAGCAAACTGCTCCAGTGTGGGTCGCCTGCTGGGTCACAAGTTCTGCCAGAAAACCTGCTCCAGCGTGGGCTCCTCTATCCACAGGTCTACAGGTCCTTCCAGGAGCCTGCTCCAGCACAGGCTTCCCACAGGGTCACAGGCTCCTTTGGGCACCGCCTGCTCCGGTGTGGGGTTCTCCATGGGCCACAGGTGGATATCTGCTCTACTGTGGACCTCCATGGGCTGCAGGGGGACAGCCTGCCTCACCATGGTCTTCACCACGGGCTGCAGGGGAATCCCTGCTCTGGCACCTGGAGCACCTTGTCCCCCCCTCCTTCTTCGCTGACCTTGGTGTCTGCGGGGTTGTTTCTCTTACATGTTTTCACTCCTCTCTCCGGCTGCAGTTTCTGTGACCCAGCAACTTCTTTTTCCCTTCTTAAATATGTTATCCCAGAGGCACTACCACTGTTGCTGATGGGCTTGGCCTTGGCCAGCAGCGGGTCCATCTTAGAGCCAGCTGGCATTGACTCTGTCGGACATAGGGGAAGCTTCTAGCAGCTTCTCATCAGAAGCCACCCCTGTAACCCCCCGCTACCAAATCCTTGCCATGCAAACCCAATACACCCAAGCCCAGAGGGCAGTCATGCAGTTCTCCAGTAGAACTGGCACAACAGCAAAGACCCAGGGAATTGACTTGAGAGAATGTGTCAGGCTGTCAAAGAGAGGATGTATCGGCAGGAGTATACAGCTGCTGCAGGATTGCCCGAAGGGTTGATAAATTCAGTGCACAGCACAGACTGAGTGGGTGGCTTTATTGGTTGGCTTTGTTTTCTTTAATTTTCCTAATATGCTGTAAGGAGCTTGGAGTTCTCTTTGCATCAAAATGAGCCTACCAATACCCCCTAGATGATGCCTCTCTTTTCCTCCTGGGAAGAAACAAAAGGGTTCCTGGAGAAACACTGCAGGGATCAGATGATCTCGCTTTATTAATGAATTACTTGGGATTTATCAGAATCGTTCTAAAGATGTTGCTTCAGAAGATGATGTGTTTGGTCATTATTATTCAAAGTCTGTCCTTCCCAAGAGTGTCAGTCCTCCAGAGAGCTCTAAAAACATTTACTGGATTATGGCCCTCAATTTTTACAGAATTAACTAATGTTAAATACAGCTAAGATTTAAGCCTTAGAATTGAACAGAAATATGCAGGAGAACCCACCTCCCCTGATATGCAAGACAAGAGGGTTGCAACCCAGAAAAGTGGCTTGATTGCAAAGGCGGGAAAAATAGACACAGGAGTAGAAAAATCCTAAATGCATGAACCAGAGTTAAGCAGGCATGTACCTTGGCAGAATTAAATCAGGCATCCTTGCATTGTTTCCTGCTATCCTTACTGATTTACAAAACATCAGTCTTTTCACCACAGCCCTAAAGGGGAGTTTCAGCTGTACACCAATGGCTCACACAGCACTAGCAAAGAGGGGGAAAAAAAAAAAACCAACAGAGAATTCATTCTCCAGTTTTCTATTTAGAGCTATGAGGGTCTTGCAGGGAAAAAAGAATCTAGATCATTACATTATTGCTGCTCCACCCACAACCAGGCTAAGCTCACCTGAGCCTGGAAGATAACTGTTCTCTTCCTCTCCATGACAACTGGACTTGAGGAGGTCAGAAACCCTTCCAGGGCCAGCAAACAGACTGCACCACAAGCGTAAAGTTTCCAGAGTTGCCTGCACCAGGGAAAAGATTCCCAGTAGAGCTTTATAAGTGATAAAAAGAAACTCTTTTATGGACCCAGGGAGGACTAAGCAGACTTTGTTCTACTTGGGAAACCACTAAAGGTTGCTGGATTACAAGGAATAGCCAAAGATGACAACACTTCTTCTTTCAAGCCTTTTGCTGAATTGTCTCACCAGGACTCTATGCCCACAGTTACCTTTTCACAATCTGGCAGCAGTGCCTTTCTCCAGGGACCAGGAACCTTTGGGTTTTCAGTGTGCTTAGTTTAACGAAGGTGGGCACTGGGAATGGAGGGATGGACTAGTTTTACCTAACACCTCCCATGGGGGCTTGTCATACAGTGCTGTTTTGCATGTACAGTAAGTAGAAGCAAGCAGCAACATTGTGCTCTTAGTCTTACGACATTAACTGTGGTAGCAATAAAAACTACAGAAGTCTTAAGATGGATAGATCAACCCAAGCAAAGAAAGCGAAAGGTAGATTTCTCTGCAGGGAGATAGAGAATACATTTACATATGAAAATCTAATACATAATGAAAAAGAGCATTACATAAATAATGTTAGGGAAGAAATAAAAAATATGTATTTTTAAACACATTCTAAAAATGGTTTCCAACATCTGCAAATATGATGCTGAGTCAAGCAGAGACCCAGAAGCAATAGGTATGAACCAGGTAGGCACACAAAGATGTGTGATACATAGACCAGAGGAACATTGCAGAAGGTCGGTCATTCACAACTATCCTTTCCAGTTTCTTTCAGCTTTAGAGTACTGCGAGAGTATATTGGGGACCACCTCTATTAATTTGCCTTGACCTTTAATAACCTGTAGGCACTTGCTAATGTCCACTGTCAGAAGTGAGCTACCCAGCTAGACAAACTCCTGGTGAGACCCACTGCCTTTATGAAAGTAGAACACATATTGCTGGAAAGGAGCGAGAGCACGTGGGGGAGGAGGTGCCCCCACGGGTGATGTGGTGCCCTAACACTCTGGTCTCTCAAGAAGATTAAGAGCACATGGGATTAAGAGCAAAGTGGGAATCTGAGCTGACAGGAACTCAGGGAGAAGCATGCATCACATTTTCTTGTGCTCCAGCTCAGAAATTTAGTCCACTCAGTTGAAGAGCTGAGGTGTCCACTCCTTAGGACTGAAGCCCAGCTGCTCACTTCTACTGGAGCTGCTGCTTTGCCATTCATATATGAAGATGGCACATACTTACGTTCCCTAGATCCTAACAATGGCAACTAACAGCTTGCCCCTATAGGAAACCTGCACAACTATTTGCCCTCATTTCCCCTATGGGGTCAAATGAAGTGATCGCTTTCTGTTACTCTTGATATGTGAAAACTTACACTAAGCCAGCTGTAATGGCACCTTTTGGCTGCTTCATTGATTTCCACTTTACCAGGTTTGAAGTTTATACTGCTTCATTTTTATACGATTTTCCTGTCCTTGCACTCAAATCAACTAAAAAGGTGCAAGGCAGCTTGCTTGTTTCCACTCGGGCAAAGTCACTTGTAAGACTCCTGTAGTAAAGCAGGGTACAAAGTCCACAGGCACTATGCGATGCTGGTGTCACCCAGTAAAGCAGCACTTCTAAAATGGACAACCATCAGATTCCAGAAACAAAGAAAAAGAATCCTGTTAATTCAATAAAGAGCTACTTTACACTGTCCTGTGGTTGCCTTCTGGTCATGAGAAAGGCGAGAGTGGCACCACAGCTGTCTTGCTCTTCCTGAGACGTGGATAGCTTTCCCCTGAAGTTAATATGAGCTTTCTGCTCGCTCTGGGTTTGCATCTCAGAAAGACATCTAAACGTATCGCATGAGCAAAACCAACAGCATGTGAGACAAAAGTAGATCTGTATCCATTTCCCCCTTGATACGTGGAAGTTGGTAGTAGACACTGAGCAGTTCTAATCAGTGTGAAATAGTCAAAACTGAAATGAAACAGAAGTCCATTTGCACAGCAAAGTCTGTAACTTCTGTCTTGGCAGACAGTGAAAGCAGGGACTGTATGCAACACCTGAATTATTTCTGGCTGACTCATGAGCTGACCAGACTGGGGAGGGGTGGGGGTGAGGAAGGGAGGTAAAAAAAGGGAGCAATTTATTAAACAAAATACTAATCCTCTGGGAAGATCTGATGGCCAAGAAAATACTGGCTGCATCTGAATTTTCTCCTCTTGAATCTGAGATGAATGTTGTGTATCTGCAAGTTGCTTCCAGTGGTGCTAGAAGGGACTTGTTGGATAGCTGCTTGCAGTGGGCCTCAGCAGGAAAAAGCTTTTTTTCTGTGGTTTATTTTTTTGTCTTAAAGAACAAACAAAAATGACCACATCTCTACATGAGGAAAAAATTGCAAAAGCTCTGCTCTGCCTCTCACTAGTGGAGACAGATCTGTTCTTTTATTTACACTGCATGACATCTAGGCAAGAGTGAGCTCCACAGAAATAAATTAGGGCCACTCCTTGTCAGTACAGATGTGCTCCTGGCTGCTAAGCAGCAGAATATGTTGTAAGCCCCCACCTCCCCTCCAGAGAAAATCTTGCTGTGAAAATGGAGCCACACTGCAAATCCTAAAGGTGATGGTAATTAGCACTGAAGAGTGAATATTCAGAGAGCAAACTGTCCTCACATGAGTAGGGCTGCCAGAAGCAACTGACATCTCTGCTTGTGAAGAGGTAAAATTCTCCAGGAGGGTACAAAGGACGTGTTTCCATCTGAAGAACACGAGGGAGGATATAAATTTCAGGGCTCCTCTAAGCATTGAGGGGTTTTGTTGTTGCTGTTTTAGGAAGAAAAACCACCATTTCCTAAAGAATTCTGTTTGGAGACAGTCTTATTGCAGAATGTACTTTGAAGCATATTAAACTAAGAAGGAATAAGATGCTCTTGTTCCAGAATAAGAATTGCTCAAGAAATGTTCTATTGCACTCTACATTCACAGCCTGCCTCAGATGCAAATGAACTCTCAAGTGCCAGCAAACCCTCAGACAGAAGCTCTCCCCAAGCACTATGCAGCAAGGGATTTAAGTTCTGGCAGCACTGTGGCCACATAAGCTAATGTCAAGGTGCTATTTCCCTCATATCCTTGCTCATTAGGAACATTGCCAAGAAGAAAAAAAAAAATCAGAGTTCACATGTAACCAGGGTCAAAGACTGTCTAACTTTATACTTTGAACAGTCGGACTGAAGTTTAACATCTTAAAGGTAAATTTAACTTTAATAAACAGCCTCTTTTACTGCATGAAAGATACAGACATCAGAAGGGAGAGGTGCCACTGAATGTGCTGGACAAACTGAGATCCCAGACTGACATGCACATTGCAAAAGTAAGGATTTATTTCAAAGCCACTACAGGGGTCTGTTAGCTGAGCATCGTGGCAGTCACTTCCCAGCTGCTGTCTCCAGTGAAGGGCAGGCAACCTTCCTAAAGTGAATTAGGGGTTCATTTCCAAGGGGTTTCCAGTTCTGACCCAGGACAGTACAGCTTGCTGTTCCCTGCTCCTCCCTGGGAGTAAAAGATAGACCCAACTTTGAAAAGATGGTACCTGGGAGAAGACTGGATCACAGCATTTTTCAACTTCACTCTTGATTCTGTGACAGACTGTCTCCCATTTGACAGAAGGTGGTTTAAAGCTCAGCGAGGCTGAATGGCTTCTCCTGTACCAGGGAATTAGCCAACCCTCCTGTTCTCACTTTGCTGTTATGACACCAAGCACTGGTGTTTGTAAGGGGACTGGCCACAATGGTGACTAGTGCCATACAAAAGCCACCACGGCAGTAGAAATTTAATAACCATGAAAACTGAAATCTTTCAGTGATGCTAGAAATAGCTCCTTTTTTGGGTAGGTGGAGGCTCTGGTGAACAAGAACTTGCCCCGTCGTCATTGTGCCACATCTGTTCTGTAGTCACTCAAAGACCTGGCTTATGCTTGACCATAACATAAGGCAGGGTCCAGCTTTGTAATATTTTGCCTACACACTGTACCACTGGCTGAAAATTTTGAAGTAAACTTTGAAATTTTTGAAGAAATTTTGTCATAAGAAGACTTACAGGCTTTTCCTTTCCTCCTTTTTTAACTGAACACTGAAACAGATTTTTACCTTTCTTTGTTTCTTCCCTCCCCCCACAATGTTTTTTTTCCTTCAGTGATAAAGTGACAAAAAGTGGGGAGACAAGAAAAAAAGAGAGAAAGGGAAATACAAGAAAAATAAAAGTGAGCCTGTATGACATTTCAAATAAAGCATTCTCTTTGAGAACCTGTGACATTAAAAAAAATATACAAATTAATTATTTTTCATCCATCTCCAATTATCTTTTACATTTAACAGCAGCAAAGACTAAAACAGTAACCTCCAAATCAGAGCATGGATACCAGGGATGTATTACCATTTGCTGATCATGTAATAAATAAGTAATTGGACCCTTGAACTAACACTACAGGGCACATCTGGAAATTGTCACTTGGGGGCCACATATGTCACTAAGGAACCAACCTTCCTGGGGAGGGTGACTTTTTAGAGAGCTCTGTGCCACTGTTCAAAACCACCCTAAATCCACACTTCCTGTCTATGAAGTGTTTAACAGAAGTTTGCCCATGTATTAGGGCCCCAGCAAAGCAACTTGTGCCTACATTTCTTCCTAGATAAAATTAAGCAGGACTGGCAAAGAATGTGCTGGGGCATGTGCCCCATTACCTCTCCTCTCCATCCTCAGAGTACAGAGAAGCAGGACGGCACTGAAAGAGCCAAGACAACATCTAAAGGGCTATTGTCTGGGGCAGAAGCCTGCTTTCATCCCAAGTCCCTTCTTCTTACCCTCCAAACAAGCTTTATGCCCTTTTCTCTGAAAACTGCAGAAGTCAAGGAGACATGCCTTTTATAAACATGTACACAATACCTTGGGACAGGCACACACTGAGCACGTGAGCAATCTGTGCAAGGGCAAAGGAAGAATTTCACCCAAGTGCGCCTGTGTCAAAGAAAAGTTTCCAGTGGCTAACTTCTAGTCACACATGAATGCTGGCTCCTCAGAGCAGCAGCTATAGCAATGCAGAAGGAGCAAGAAGGCAAGCGCAGGGCATCTTGGAGACAAAAGGACTGAAAAAAAATGAAAATAAAAAAATCAATTCAGCTGAACTGAACCGGGGCAGGCGAAGAACAAAGGGTCAGAAGACAAAGCCGGAAACAATAGACCAGCAAGATTAATATCAGTTGTGAGGAAGAGCTGGGACACTGCTGAAGGAGAATGAAGGAGAATAAAAACTAGAAGACATTCCTAATTGTGAAGCCTGACATACCACTACAACACCTGCAGCTTGATCAGTACAGATCTCACACGCTGCTACACTTACAGAAAGAGCTTCATCTCGCAACTTAGATTCCTTTAAATTAATGATGGTCACTTACTAGAAGCTGTTTCTTTTTCATTAACAACAGAGCCATGCAAATGAGATCTAAAGACAACCCCAAACTACCTGTGGCCTTTACAGCTCTGTTCTGAGTTTTGCATATTCTTGCCCTGGTCTAATTCAACTGGGGCAGGACTTCAAGCTTTTTGCCTGGGATTTCCCCACTAGCAACAGATGCTCTGGCAGTGTTAGATACATGCATGCAAAATTCAGCTGGAGGAAACCTGCATGCATGGTACACTGGATGCTCTTAGCTAGCTGGAGTGCTGCACAGCCACAGACTCAGCAGGCAATGCCATGAGCAATGTATTAGCTAACCCTTCCAGAGGGCTTGCTCTCCCATGGAGGCCCAGAGATCTGTTTCATGGGCATAATACTGCTCCCTAAAAGCGCAGGACTTGCCACCCATGGCCATACAGAGCAACACACAGAGAAAATGGCCCTGACCTAATTGATAACTGGGAAGTTATGGATAAGCATCTTCAAAATCCACTTGGACTGCAATTTCTAGTGGGAAAACCAGGCCATATTAAGGAAAGCCACGTGACCATGAAGTTCAGCTGAATCAATATTTTCTGTTTTTCCTATCCTCAGACATCAGCAAAGTGCCACAGTGCTGTTACAAAGATGATGTGCTTTGCCCTAGAAGAAGGTTGGTTAGGGCTGGAAGGATATTATGTTTAAGCTAATGTTATTCGAAAGTATGAGCAGTCAAGAAACATTGCAAAACCAGTATATTTAAGAGATTAATTGGGCAATCCCACCCAGAGACAAAGCAAATTTGCCTGCTGTTGTGTAGTGAAGCCTTTCTCAATTCTCCCTTTTGAAGACCAAGGGCTCTTTTAGCTCTCTGATTATTGTAAAGAGGAATAGTTAAGCAGAGGTAGTCAAAGGCCTGCCCTGGGCAAAGGGCAAACTGAACCAAACAAAGCCACTTGATGTTTCTTTGCTGTGTAGGCAAAGCTACTACTGATAGGATGGAAGAGATGAGGCAGCAACTTCTGCTGTTGGTCTCTCAGCCATGCAACAGCCTTCTCCACCGATGATGCAACTCCTCCCTCAGAGGCAGCCCGGGTCTCCAGAGCTCTAGGGATTCCTTCTTCCCTTTGCAGACTGCAGCCCCCAGCCCCTGCACAGCCACTTTGCCCACCCTGCCACTATCACACTTTCTTCTCTTCTGTGCAGGGGTTTCCTGGCACATCCAGAAAGTATATGTAGTAAGAGAGTGAATCACATAACTCTACAGCCAGAGAAATTTAACCTCATTATAAATTTCCTCCAGCTCAGGAAACCGAGTGTATAACCTCTCATACTTGCCTGACACCATAGCGAATTGATTCAAAACCTGCGGTATCTTGTAACATCTAATGTCACTTTGGGTAGCAGAAATTCTTCTAACGGTCTATTTACATCAACACAATTTTAAGAGGAGCTTTTATTTCCGTTACTCCAATATGGATGTTTTATATTCTCAGAACAAACTCTCTCTCTCCTGGCATACTTCACACTAAAATCCCATCCAGGAGATTTACAAGGGACAGACAATAGTGTTTTTCATGTTGCTTTAGAAGTCAAGGAGAGTGTGTTTCCCTTTGTATTAAAGCTTAGGAGCCATGCACTTAAAGAAAAAAAAAAATCTTAGTGAGAAGGATGAATGCAGTCTAACAACTTTAAGAGAGCCCTGCAGCTCACTTTATGGTTGGGCTGTTGAATTCTGTTGTCCATCCGCTTCTCATCATTTGGTTTCCTGAACCCCTGTAAATGAGACCATGAACTCCAGCTTCTGTTCACCATGTTCCCTCACTGCTTGTAAGTGCTAAACTGCAGCTAAATGAACAGGAGAGTGTTCCCATCCTCTCCTGCCACAACTTACGTCTCTCATCTTATGCATGCAGACTACCATTCATTTTATAGAAAGATTTTGCTCTTTTTTTTGACCAAGAGCAGTCACCTCTAGGGTGGAACTGTGCAATATCAGATGCATTTTCCTATGGATTGCAGCCAGAAGAGGAGGTTTGCAAAGGATACAAGTATTGAAAGGGAATGGAAGCTCTGTGTCTTTGTAGTTTTGGGGTGGCAAGAGAGTATAAAACTCCCTTAAAGTGGAGCTTCTGTTTGGTTCAGTTCTCTTCAGTATTAGCAACGCAGCCCACAAACTGAAACACTGGCAATGGCCTCCACAAAAGGCATTCCCACATCAGAGAGCACTCACAGGCCTGCTGCATGGCCAAGACAGAGAGCACCTTCCTGCATCCAAAGATGAATTGCAAACTAAGCCTTTATACATATTGAGGCATTCACTTTGAGTCTAGAAGTAGCCAGGAAAGCATAAGTGTTTGCTTCCAGTCTCTCTCATTTAGCAGAGAAGACAGAAGTGAGACTTTATAGTAATATAACAAACATGCATACATAAGATCCCCACTTTCTATGGAATCTTAATATGTTTCCTCCTCTGGTAGGAAATATAGCTGAGAAATGAAGATGATTTGGCTTGCTAGAAGGAAGAATACAACAGATTAAGTGAGGTCAGAACTGATGCAACCCATGCATTTATTCAGATGCAAATTCAGTCCGATATGTAGTCTGGCAGATGATGCCCTCAAGCTTCGGAGGGCCCCATCATTACCACAACAGGCACTTTCTGGGTTCAGTGTTCTTCTCCAGTACAGCTTCTGTTACCAAAAGCATCCTATACCAATGTCCACAGAAGTCAGTTTCATTTCTTTAGGAGAAATTTATCCCCTGGAAACAGCTAAGCAAGGTCATCACCTCTGTTACTTCAGAAAGGTTCTTTTCACATGTAAAGGCTTCATTAGCTGCATTTACTCTTGCATTTAAAACATGCCCTGTCCTGTCTTTCAGTTACTATCACTTATGCCCCAACGCTCAAAAGATTTATGCTTAGTAATGGAAAGAGAAAAAGCAGTTTTTAACCCCAACAGCTCATTCTTCCTGTTTCTTCATAATAAAAGACACAAGTTGGCCAAAATTCCAAGTAGGAGCAACAAGTTTCAAAATTACTCTTCTCACATACAACTGTCTTTCCCACAAGCAAAAAAAAAAACCCAAACAAAAAAACCAAGTCCCACTTCACTCTCTTACTAACTCTTTCAGGGATGCTGCAAGACCAAATTCAAAGAAATTGAAGGCACTGCCTCCATGAAGTGAACTAGAAAACTGCCACCACTTTTAACAGGCCATCTTGGAATCTGTCCAAGAATAAAATCCTTCATAGTACATGGAGCACCTTGGTCACATAGAGAGCAAGTTCAATTACCCACTAGCCCAGTGAGTTATTGTGCAACAACAGGACTCCTGAGACAGTTGGTGGGAGCCTTGTTTTCAGGCACATTTCTACCCCATTCTTTAAACTTGAAACAAAATCTGTACAAAAGTTTTCAGGTTTTTTTCCTTCCTTCTGCTGGCAAGAGGGTGGGGGTTAAAAACACAAACCAAGAACGTTAACAGAAAACCAAGAGACATTGCCCAGTGTAGTCTGGTTTTTCATTTCATTTCATCTGATTTAAGGTGAAGCAAGAGGGAGCATTCATTTAAGCAGCTGTAATGAAAAAAGATTGATTGAAAAGTCATTTTTGCTCTATTTCTTATGGATAAGAGTCCCAGGTGTCTGTTTTCCTTATATTTTCTTTTTAATGGCTGTTCCCTATTCAGCCCATAAGCTTCAGGGTCAGCTTCAGGTCAAATTACACTTAGCACAAGATGCTCAGCAACTGCAAACCCAGCTGTGAGTTCCCTCTCCCTCCCCTCTTGCACTGGGTCTTCCATTCTGGGCTCCCAGCCTGGCAAACTATATTAAAGTAAAACGCTTAGGTTATCAAATTTCATTTTTGTATTTAGATGGCATAGTGGATGCCACACTGGCAAATGTGTTAAAAAGACAACATATATCCTACTAATAGAACATGCTAAGTCTATGATGAAAGTACATGCCTAAGTACATCTAGACATGCTTAATCTTGCAATCACTGGCTGCTGGCAAAAGCCAAAGCATACAGGACAAACTCAAACATAGTAGTCACCACATGTCTCCTACAACTTTCTATGCACATGAATAGTGAAGAACAGTTGCTTATCTACCACAAAGGAACTAAAATCTAGCAGCCAAAGGAAGGAAAATAAGACTATAAAAATACTGGGAAAAAAATATTCCTACTGCCAGATCCTGAATAAAATCCAAGCCTTTGAAAAGCTGGCTTATTATCAGTGTTTAGAGGGTAGGGACTTTTACAGATTTTACAAACACATATTTGTGCACACTACATACATATATAGGCATTATCTGACATCTGACCCTATCTGTAAGAGTTAATAATTTACATGCCTTACCAGTATAATGTGGAAGACAGAAAATAGCATGTTTTCTTAAATAAAAATACTGGTGGGAGGAAAATGAGGAAAAATATCTAAGAAAGGAAAAGAATCTAAAACCACAACTTCAGAAAAATTCCTCAGAAATGTGAACAGCCCATGAGAGATGAGTTCAAGCTGTAAGATGAATTCCCACTGTTTTGTGTTGCACTATAAAAGCCCTGCAGGAGCAGCAGTGACTCCAGTTGGTTAGAAAATGGTCTGTAAGAGCAAAGTGAAAACAACAGTCCTCTTCATCCTAGACCCTACTCTTACTTACTCATCCCCAAACACGACACAAGCATCGCATCAATGTTCATGATGATCATCACAGCCTGAGGAGGAGAGCACTGTCCTGCCTTTGGATGTAAAGGGTATTCATGCAAATATACTCTCTGGTGACTAACTCTCCATCTCTGTCCCTGAACTTCACAACAAGCAGTTAAGAACTATCAGCAAAACTTCCTACAAAGGCTAACCTGAAGCATCGTAATAACTCTTAAAAGACCAAAACAGAAACAAAAAGGTTCTTAATCCATCTTTCTATGAAGAGGCCCTCTGGGGTTGTGTCTGCCTTTTAAGGAAGTGAGCTACAGCTCAGCAGCTGCACCATGTGTGAAATATTATAGCACTTCGTTTTAACTGCTGGATGAGGTGCCTAATGATTCTAGGGAGGTCTGGCTACTGCTGCAAGCACTCCACAGCTGGAAGGAGACAGAGGTGTGTATCCAAGTTTACAATACTTGTACAACTGCAGGAATACAAGGTATTTGTATCCAAGATTCAGTTTTCAGAGGATTCTTCATAACGGAGTATGAAGAAGGATGACACAGAAACAGTACAGCTCCGGATGGAGGGACGAGCTTATGGTCTGTTAGGAACACAAAGATCCTTGCTTAGATTTAATCTGTGGGTAAAGTGTAGGACAAAGGAGCAATAGACAGGACCAAGTATACCCTGATGTATCAAGGCTAGACAACTTGCTTCTTCAAGGTATGTTGCCTAATCAAAAAATGGAAGATGTAATAGGGAGCTTCTGTCAGGCCCCAGGAAGCTGATGTTTGGACTACAAATAGCTATATATCCTTAGCAGAAAGCAGGCCAAAGAGGTCAGGAAGAGACTTGGCTAGCTCAAAGACAGGTGGAAAAATTAGTGAAGAATTAGTTATCAGCTTAGAGCTTTAAAGCGGAAGACAGCCTGAACTAAATGAAACCTAAGATCGACTGAAAAAATGAAGAACAAAAAAAGAAAGCTTGTAACTTACTATCTATTGCCCTATAGGTTGATTCTCCAGGCCTGGGCAGTCATAATTCTTATCTTCCGTATACGAGATGCTGCTTGCACCTGGGGAATCTTTGGGATTAGCTTCCATATCTTAATACTTCAGGTGGTAAACATAATCAAACATTCAAGAAGAAATCTCTCTACCAAGAAAAAAAAAAAAATCCTGACATGTTCCATATGCACTGGGCTGGCATTTGGATATTAATCTGCAACACCTAACTCTGCCAAAATACTTCCCAAGACTCCAGAAATAAAATTCTTCATTGTGCCCTCACTTGACTGCCAAAGGGATCCTTTTTATCCCTTCTTTTGACCCTCCCACGCAAAAGTTTCCAAAGACGGAGCAAGAACCCTATTTCACGTTTGGCAATGCTAGAAACAACACAGCAATGGCCTTGAAATGTTTGCCATTTCTACTTGTCTTATGCTAATTGCACACACAAGGCAGCTTCATCTGCACTGGGCAGAATGGCTCAATGCACAGCGGAGTTCAGAGCCTTCAGATCCATGCATTCCCAAGCGAGTCAAGCGTGGGGAATAACTGCAGTCACAGCAAGTTTCTGATGTGCTTCTCCAAGACCGATCCCTCCTTTTTTTTTTTCTTATGTTTTCCTCTCTCTTTTTGTTTTAATTTTTCCTACAAAACACGAAGTTTCTCTGAGACAATCAGAGCATGACTTCCACCCCGTTGTTTCATCAGGCTACGCATGCCACCTGCTTTTTCACAGTCCCTTTTTTTTCTCCTTTTGAATAAAATCTCCATTATCAAAATAAAATAACGTCATTTACAAAGTACCACCTCAGCAGCATGCCTCAGTCCTCATTTCACAGGGCTACACCAGCAGCCACAAATGGAATCCAAGCATCCAATTAAAAATCCATAATCATTAACAAACATCATGTGTACTATAATGCCCTGCATTGACTATGCCACCACAGGAGATGGGAAACTCGCTGAGTTTTCCTGCTCTCATTCTGAAACACTGTTTTATTAAAGGAAGGGTTTTGCCTTTGCTACTCCATGAGCCAGCAAGAAGAGGCCCAGTGTCCTGTTAGTCCATTGGGCTAGGACAGCAGAAGTGACAGCTGTTGACCTTTTGCCTTCGAGAGATGCCAGGCACAGGACCTTGCCAGGATGAGGAGCACACAGAGAAGACCATGAAACTGCCAGACCTCTCCCACCGAGGTCTTTAGGTACCAGTAGGGCCAGTTGCAAACCAATCTGCAGCATTACAAGAAGCCAACGTAATAAACTCTGCATATGCTCTGATTGATGCAACTCATTGGCTAGGCAGGACCAGATCCAAGCTGCTGTAGTAAATTAGCATATTGCCTTGGCTTCAAGGAAGTTACGTTGATTTACACAATCAACAATTTACCACCACAGAAAGTCACATACCATAAGTACAATATTTCAGACCTATACAATGAAGTTATAGGAACACATGCCAGGATTATTTATTTATTTGTATCCAGAAGCCTGAGATTTACAACTCTTTATAAATACAAGCTGGGCAATTTGCTTTCTATTTTTAGCAGGAATGCTTGTGCAGGGAACAGCTGTCAGCCAGTGGGAGCTGCACTCCTCAGAGCAGCAGCTTCAGACAAATAGAAGCCTCTTAGAATTAAATCAGAGAACTAGGGTCACTGTTTTGTGGTGGAAAAGAAGCTGAAGATAGTAGAGAGCAAGAAAACATAAGCACTTAACAGAGAACCACTCCCAGAGCTTTTCCAGCCTGTTTTCCTAAGAAAAGGAGCCTTACCTGATCACATTGCATATGTACGAGTGTGACTGTGAATTCTTCCCAAATAGCTTCAGAGCCCCCTGTCCAATTCTGACCAAGTTCAGCAAACATTCACAAGGCTCAGAGGTAATATATTCCTACTGCCACCAAGAAGAGAGGCAGCTGGGTAGAGGTGAGAGATTCTGCTAATATCCTCACTGTGGAAAAAAACGTCATGTGAACTCAGCCTTCTATCAGATCCAAAGCTATGCAAACCCAATACATGCATCGATAGGAAATCAGATCTCATCAGTTCTGCCATCTTCATGCAGACACTCACCTTGGCACACGAAGGAAGATGGTGTTTCCCCAGGGTGGACTCGTGCAGTGATGAACACCACTTTCTGTTCAGCCCCTGGACGCAGGTTCGCTGTAGCAGAAGGGGGTGGCAGGGCACAGAGGGAAAAATAGAAATAAAGATCCTTAAACTGGGTCCCATATGTAGGAACAAAAGGCCATTAATTTTTAAAGCATATCCTTTTATTAAAATTGGTCATACATTATAAATAAGCACAATCTATAATTAAAGGAGGCGGCATCACTGGGTCTCCATACCAGGCCATATAGCAGACTGCACAAGGGCTGCAAAACTAATGACATGCAGCCAAACCTGCAACAACAAAGAAGTTAGCTCTCTTTTTAAAAACTAAGATTTACTACAGTGAGTTAAACTGCACTGTAATTGCTCTCTCACTTGTGATAAATGCCCCCTGGGGCAATAAGAACAACAGTGGGGGGCCACTCACAATGTAAAGCCAATTGCACCCTGCATTACACTTGATACAAGCCTTAACCATGCCAAGTGCTAACAAATGGTGTTTATTAGGCTTTGCTCTGGGGGATTTTGGTTTTGGTTTTTTTTTTTAATCTCTTAAATATTTGGGACTGCATCTGCCCTGACTGAAAGAGATGTTCAAAACCAATAAAGTATGGAAAAGAGACCAGGACTAAATCCAGCAGCCTTCTCCAGTGGGGGCATGAAAATGTGCCAGGTCCCCTTCAAAGTACAGATAGGTGGAAGGGAGACTTAGATCCCAACTATGCTGAACTTAACATGGGTTAATCTGCCAGTATTGAAACCACACTACTTTGGCCACTTGCTTCAGCCGTAAACAACATGGGTCAATAAGGATCTTTTCTCTGTTTGTGCAGTGACTGCATTTAATAAACAGGAAATAAAAAATTATGCCCTTTCAAAATGGGTTCTGGGAATTCTGAAGACCATAAGAGGTCGGAACCTCAGTTCAATGTCTTAACTAGATCTGAAAACACACAGCAGGGGTAATACTAAACACAGCAGGATCCAATTGCTAGAGACAGTTTAGATCTTTGTTTTGAAATAAAAAGTTTGCACACTGAAAGGAGACTGGAAACTAAATCCAAGCTTTTTTTTTTTTTTTTTTTAAATTAGGTAGATGCATTATATATATACCAAACATAGACTTTTAATTTCAAAGATGTTTGGGAGTCCTCGAGACTATACCTGAGTTATTTTTTTAATTTCCTGAATTCATAGAAATGCTCAGTTTCCCCAATGATAAATCACACCTAACAGCATCACAAGAATAATCAATATTTTTTTGGCTGTTCTCAGGAGACAATCTCAGCAGGTTTCTTTTTTACTTCCTTAGCCTCTCTAAATGTCCTACAGCTGCTCACCCTGTAACTCAGACATTCATTTGTTCTTTCATACTCCAGCTTCACCACTCTGGTGTTTTTGAGCCCCAAAAGCAAAGAAATATAAGAAAGAATGTCTCTGACAAACATAGCAGCTGGTGGGGTCAATTCTGTCTGCAGAAGAAAAGTGGGAGGCAGCAAAAATGAACACAACACCATCAGCTAGAAGTCGATGTCCACCCCACACAATTTGCATTAACATTTAAGTAGTGTGGGAGGAAGGAAATAAATGTGATCCTACGGAAAGAAATTCTAATCCATTTTTACAAGAAATGAGTAGAGAATCCTATAACCAGTACTAGAGGGGCCCTGCCTCCAGCCAGGTGGAGGAGAGGGACAAGCGGTTTACTGGACTGTGTGGATGTGATGGCCTGACACGCCAGACCCACAGGAGCATAAGGCTCTAGCAGTTATTGGTGCACAGCGTACCCTAATGCCATCAAATTATAAAGAGGCAGAACCCATTTGTATTGCTGGAGTGACAGGGGGAGCCCAACAGTTAACTCTATTGGAGGTGGAAGTAAGCCTGACTGTGAATGAGTGGAAAACCACCCCATTGTGACCGGCCCAGAGGCTCCGTACATCCCTGACGTAGACTATCTCAGGAGAGGGTATTTCAAGCACCCTAAAGGGTACCAGTGGGCTTTCGGTACAGCTGCCTTGAAGACAGAGGAAATTAAGCAGTTGTCTACCTTGCCTGGTCTCTTGGAGGACCCTTCTACTGTGGGGTTCCTGAGGGCTGAAGAACAACAGGTGCCAACTGCTACCACAACGGTACCCCAGTGGCAATACCACACCAACCAAGACTCCCTGATTCCCATCCATAAGCTGATTTGTCAACTGGAGACCCAAAGAGCGATCAGCAAGACTTGCTCACCCTTTAACAGTCCCACGTGGCCAGTGCAAAACTCTACTGGAGAGTGGAGACTAACAGTAGACTATCATAGCCTGAATGAAGTCATGCTGCTTCTGAGTGCTGCTGTGCTGGATATGCTAGAATTTCAATACAAACTGGAGTCAAAGGCAGCCAAGTACTACACCACAACTAATACCGCTAATGTGTTTTTCTCAATCCCTTTGGCAGCAGAGTGCAGGCCACAGTTCGCTTTCACTTGGAGGGGAGTCCAGTACACCTGGAATCAACTGCCCCAGGAGTGGAAACACAGCCCTACCATTTGCCATGGACTGATCAGGACTGCACTAGAACAGGGTGAAGTTCTGGAACACCTGCAATGCATTGATGACATCATCATATGGGCAACACAACAGAAGAAGATTTTGAGAAAGGGAAGAAAATAGTCCAAATCCTTCTGTAAGACAGTTTTGCCATAAAACAGATAAGGTAAAGGGACCCACACAGGAGATTCAGTTTTTAGGAATAAAATGGCATGATGGATGTCATCAGATCCTGATGGATGTGAGTAACAAAATAACAGATATGTCTCCACCAACTAGCAAAAGGGAAACACAAGCTTTCTTAGGTGTTGTGGGTTTTTGAAGAATGCATATTCCAAATTACAGTCTGATTGTAAGGCCTCTTTATAAAGTGACCCGAAAGAAGAATGATTTCAAATGGGGACCTAAGCAACAATAAGCCTTTGAAAAAATTAAACAGGAGATAGTTCATGCAGTAGCCCTTGGGCCAGTCTGGGCAGGGCAAGATGCAAAAAATGTGCTCTACACTGCAGCTAGGGAGAATGACCCTACGTGGAGCCTCTGGCAGAAAGCACCAGGGGAGACTTGAGGCTGACACCTAGGGTTTTGGAGTCAAGGATGCAGAAGATCCAAGGTCTGCTATACTCCAACTGAAAAAGAGATACTGACGGATTATGAAGGGGTTCAAACTGCTTTGGAAGTGCTTGGTATGGAAGCACAGCTCCTCCCAGCACCCCGACTGCTGGTGCTGGGTTGGATGTTCAAAGGGAATGTCTCCTCTATGTATCATGCAACTGATGCTGCATGGAGTAAGCGGGTTGCACTGATCGCACAACGAGCTCAAATAGGAAACCCCAGTCACCCAGGAATTTTAGAAGTGATCACAGACTGGCCAGAAGGCAAAGATTTTGGAATGTCATCAGAGGAGGAGGTGACACGTGCTGAAGAGGCCCCCTGTTCACTGATGGGTCCTGTCGCATTGTGGGAAAGCATCGGAGATGGAAGGCAGCTGTATGGAGTCCCCTATGACAAGTCACAGAAACTCCTGAAGGATAAGGTGAATCAAGTCAGTTTGCAAAGGTGAAAGACTTCCATCTGGCTTTAGACATTGCTGAAAAAGAAAAATAGTCAATACTTTATCACTATACTGAATCATGGATGGTGGCAAATGCCCTGTGGGGGTCGTTGTAGCAATGGGATGCAGAGCGACTGGCAGTGCAGAGGTAAATCTGTCTGGGCTGCTGAATTCTGGCAAGATATTGCTGCCAGGGTAGAGAATCTGGTTGTGAAAGTACGTCATGTAGTTGTTCATGTACCCAAGAGTCGGACCACTGAAGAACATCAGGACAACCAACAGGTGCATCAGGCTGCTAAGATTGAAGTGGCTTAGGTGGATCTGGATTAGCAACATAAGGGTGAATTATTTATAGCTCGGTGGGCCCGTGATACCTCCATCAAGGAAGAGATGCAACATATAGATGGGTTCATGATCGAGGGGTGGACTTGACCATGAACACTATCGCACAGGTTTTCCATGAATGTGAAACATGTGTTGCAATTAAGCAAGCCAAGCGGTTAAAGCCCCTGTGGTATGGAGGGCGATGGCTGAAATATAAATATGGGGAGGCCTGGCAGATTGACTATATCACACTCCCACAAACTCGCCAAGGAAAGCGCTATGTGCTTACAATGGTGGAAGCAACCACCGGATGGCTGGAAACATATTCAGTGCCCCATGCCACTGCCCAGAACACTATCCTGGGCCTTGAAAAGCAGGTCTTGTGGCGACATAGCACCCCAGAAAGAACTGAGTCAGACAACAGGACTTGTTTCCATAACAACATCATAGACACATGGGCCAAAGAGCATGGGTATATCATATCCCCTACCAAGCACCAGCCTCCAGAAAAATCAAACAATGTGATGGACTGCTAAAGACTACATTGAGTGCAATGGATGGTGAGACCTTCAAACATTGGGATGGATACACATTAAGCAAAAGCCACCTCGTTAGTCAACACTATAGGATCTGCCAATCGGGCTGGCCCTGCCCAATCAAAACTTCTACATACTGTTGACAGGGATAAAGTCCCTACAGTGCACATAAAAATATGCTAGGGAAAACAGTCTGGGTTATTCCTGCCTCAGGCAAAGGCAAACTCATTTGTGGGATTGCTTTTGCTCAAGGACCTGGGTGCACTTGGTGGGTAATGAGAGAGGAAGGGGAAGCCCAAAGTGTACCTCAAGGGGATTTGGTTCAGGGTGAGAATAGCCAATGAATTAAATTGTATGATGTTAATTGCTATATAATATGGTATATCATCACTTCTATAGTGGCTGTATGCCGTACCAAGGGTATTACAGCAAAAATCACCCAGACCAATGAAGAATGAACTTTGATGAAACAAAGCAAAGTGCAGCGATGATAGAAATGGACAAGTGCAGGAGTGATGGAACCAGAACTGGCTTCAACATGCAACAATCCAACACCACACACCATCTTTAT
The DNA here is from genome assembly GCA_013401275.1 of Pandion haliaetus. Lineage (NCBI taxonomy): Eukaryota > Metazoa > Chordata > Aves > Accipitriformes > Pandionidae > Pandion > Pandion haliaetus. The sequence goes on along the minus strand of VYZV01025837.1, from coordinate 25,780 downwards.
TGCCCTGAAACACTGTTATGACAGATGGATCCCCAAATCATGGACTGAATGAACTCAATGGACATTTTATAGGGATGGCCCATAGACTAAGGGAATGATATTTGTGTGTATATATAAAAGACAAGAAAGGTGATGGTGATTAACTGGGATGTATTAGAAAGTGTGGGACCTGGTCATGACATAAATGATATGGAATAAGGGGTGGATGTGTCCTGGTTTCAGCTGGGATAGAGTTAGTTTTCTTCTAAGTAGCTGGTATAGTGTTGTGTTTTGGGTTCAGTAGAAGAATGTTGATAACACACTGATGTTTTCAGTTGTTGCTAAGTAGTGTTTAGACTAAATCGAGGATTTTTCAGCTTCTCATGCCCTGCCAGCAAGAAGGCTGGAGGGGCACAAGGAGTTGGGAGGGGACACAGCCAGGGCAGCTGACCCAAACTGGCCAAAGGAATATTCCATACCATGCGATGTCATATCTAGTATATAAACTGGGGGAGTTGGCCTGGGGGGATGGCTTCTCGGGAACTGACAGGGCATCAGTTTGTGAGTGGTGAGCAATGGCATTGTGCATCACTTGTTTTGTATATTCTAATTCTTTTATTATTATTATCATTATTATTATTATTACCATTACGATTTTTTTTCTTTCTTTTCTGACCTATTAAACTATCTTTTTCTCAACCCACAAGTTTTACTTTTTTTTTTCTGATTATCTCCCCCATCCCACTGGGTGGGGGGAGTGAGCAAGCAGCTGTGTGGTGCTTAGTTGCCAGCTGGGGTTAAACCATGACAAAAGAGCAAAAGGAGAAGGCTGGGATCACTTCTGCAAGAGGAGTTTTCCTCCTCTCTTGGAAAAACAGCATTACATTAAAGGGACAGTGGCTCAGTGCAGAAGTGACGCCCAGCAACATGACTGGCACTGTTTGGAGCTGGAACAGCTCCTTGGTTAGGAAATCTTTTGGACAGAGGATTAGTTTGGGGGTTTGTGTGGCTTTGGTTCTGTTTGTTTTCAATTACAACATTTTTGTTATTTATGCTTTACTCTTCATAACAGTTATTAAAATCATTAGTCAGTTCATTCTCCTCTGCAACTGAAGAGAAATTTCCCAGTTTAGGGCTCAGTGCAAAGCTGCTTGGAGTCAATGGGAGATGTGGCTCTGGGTGCTAACCAGGACCTCCCTTGCCCACTTCATTGTGGGATAAAAGAGCACCAAATTACCACGCTGCACTCAGTGCCAAGGAACTTCGCTCTGCCTTGGCTTACAATCCCCAATGGATCACTCACTTTCCAGCCCAGTACATTTGTTGCAGAGTGTGAATGCACAACCCTGCAACGTACAGACCCTTCCATAGTACCCAGCCTCCTGGACATGCAGTGCTCAAAATGAGCACAGGCACAGCTGGCTGTCCATCTTCACATAGCAGACATTTTCTCCACATTTGTCAAGCCCAACAATACCTTTATAAGTCTTTCTTTAAGCAATATCTTGCATTATACATACAGAAACAATAAAACACATGGCATGGCTCACTGTGCACATGTGTCTTTCTGGTATTTGGGCTGGTGAAATAATGTGACCCCTCAACTTTTTTTTTTAAGAGTAATTTTCGTTTTGAGTGTTTTGATTTCCGAATGTGTGCATCTGCACAAGCAAACAAACTTTTCTTATATGTTTCTGTTAACATTTTGGAAAAGCATATATATTTAACGCAGCTTGGAAAGCCTAGAAAATTCAGTAGAGTCTTCTAAATATGGGTGAATCTGGCAAAAGTTGCTTTGGTGAGTAAAGTCCCCACCTATGTGCAAGGCTTTGTGAACATATGGGAAGAAACTAAACTGGCAGACAAGCTTTCAGTTCAGCAGGTCCTCTTCAGTCACAGTTCAGCTACTCTGAAAACATTACTAAAAGGTGTACATATGAGGCAACATGGATGCCCATGAGCCAACCTATGGGACAAGGTGCACCAAGGTCTTCTGATATGAACCAAAGACTAGTTCATACTTAATACCATAACACCTAAGAGTTTGAGATGGGAACTTTGAACCCCACTGGTGCAGGGCATGCATTATATACAGGCTGGGCTCCCAACCTGAACCCTAACCCAGCACCAGTACATCATAACTCATCCATCCAGACATCCCACATGTGGTCTTGGAAATCATATATTCAGCCTTGCATGTTTGTCTTGGTCTCCATAACATCCTGTGATAAAAGGAACGGCAAGTATGTACGTGCACGCACACAACTCCAAACACTCCCCTAAGCCTAAACAGCAATAGTGCTGTCTTCTCTTTTTGTGGTTTTATATATAACCTAAAAATGAAAGAGTGAAGGAAAAAGGAAAGGAAGGATGCCTATGATCAGGCTACAGTAGACAAGATTAAAAAAAAAAAAGAAAGAAAAAGATGCTTTGTGTTCTTTTTTTCTTTACCAGTTGTAGTGGGTGTCCATGCCCAGGTGCTGTCAGTGGGTGCTCCAGAGCTGAGCTCTCTGAGGAAGGGCTGGGCTGCCCCACACCAGCTGTAGCTGGTTCCAGGCAGTTCCAGCCAGCTCTGCAACAACCCCACCGCAGGGCACAGCAGAGTCCCTCAGCGAAGGTAGAGGCCACCTCAGTGAAAATGTACTTAAGAAAGGACAAAACCACTACACAGGCAGTGAGAGGGAAAAAAAGTGAGAAACAGCCCTGTGACCACCAGCATTGGAGGAGGAGGGGAGGGAGTGCTCCACTTGCCGGGGCAGAGACTACCCTGTGGTCCCTTGGAGAGACCAGGCTGAAGCAAATATCCACACTGCAGCCTATGGAGGAACCTATGCCGGACAAGATTCTCCTGAAGTACCACAGGAAGGGCCCAGGCTGGAGCAGGGGAAAGTGTGAGGAGGAAGGAGCAGCAGAGAGGAACTGTTTCAGACTGACCACAACCCCATTAACCATCCCCAGCACCAATGGGGGCAGGGGGGCAGGTAGAGGAATTAGGAGTGAAATCACTCCTGGGAAAATGGTGGGGGGGAAATGTGTTGATTTAATTTTTCTCTTTGATTCTCACTATACAAGTCTATTTTAATTGGCAATAAATTCATTTTCCCCCAAGTTAAATCTGCTTTGCCCACAATGGTAATTGGTAAGCGATATCCCTGTCTTTATCTTGACCCATGAGCCTTTTCATTTTATTTTCTCCCTGTCCTGTAGACGAAGGAGCAGCTGGGTGGGCATCTGGCAGCTGGCCAAGGTTAACTCACCAAACCAATAATGGATACAACAACTATAAAACACCATTTCCTATTTTAATTTAAATTTTACATTGAAAATGCATCCCATTTTCTACTTCAGGATTGAAAAGATCGATCAAAATTTAAAAGATTCAAAGTGTATAGCTTTGCTCAGTAGATGCCAAAAGCACTTAAGCAAAATGACAGAAAGGCATGCTCCATTTTGCCAGGACTTTGCCAGTCGTGGAAATGCAGAGAAAAGTCTGTTGTGGTATCCCTTCTACCCTTCCAACTGTCACAGCAGTGAATCTTAAACAAAACTATTTGATGAAAAAGTTTTCCTTGGGAAGAAATTTATAGATTTCTGGAATTATTTCTTTTTCATTTTCTCTTCCAGAAAGTATCTTGAAGACTGAACTATTTTCTTCTCCCTCTGAGGGCTTCCACTACCATCATCATTGACATTTGCCTTGACTTAAGAATTCGAATGGGACCTAAACAATCTGCCACTACGTGTTACGCCCTCACCCACCACCATCCTGTCGCTCTGCTACAGAGGAGAATTCCCTTGGGCAAAGCTGTGAAGATCTAAGGTGCTAGTGAGAATAAACAACACTAACCTCAACATCTATTCTGGCTCTAAAGCTACCACAGTAGTGATAAACACCAAGTGAATGTGATACTGAAAAGAAACCCAGTTAGCTGCAAGCAAGCAACTCAAACCTCTTACTCTGAATATGGCTCGTGCTGTTTGGCCCTCAACTCATGTTCCNGTCCTAGAGAAAACATCTTCTACTAAAAAAAAGACAGCTCAAAATCTAAACCTTCATGGGAAGGCTGCAAATTCACTTAGCCAATTTTGTTCAATTTTCATTTTTATGCTACTATAAAAATGTGAAAACTACAGTATTTGCAAGTGGTAGCTTAATAATAAGTATCTAGAAATTTCATGCAGAAATATTAAATTTATGGAATCCCATTTGCACTACCAAAATTAAGTGCTATAACAGAACTGAGGTAGAGCTTCACTTAACATCCAGGATCTTTCCTGCTACCACATCAGAACAGTAACAGACTGTAGAGATTGCAGATTTATGGTTTAAGTCTTGTAGCCATAGTATGGTAATGATGCAAGTTCACAAATTAGTACTAAGGCTGATGGAGTACAAAGGATGAGCAAGTCCGACCCTAGAGGTCTACTTCAGAAGGCCTTTAACTGGTGCTCACCATGATCATTTGGAAGTTAATTCCACTCCTTTGCAGAGGACTTCAAAGCTGGGGCAAGGTACTAGGAAAAGCTTGCCTTTCTCCCCTCCCACATTTCACCCCATCTATAGAAGACCGAAGGCTCTAATCAGAAGAAATGGAAATCCAACACCCAAAAAACAAGTGCCCAAAAAAATAATTTTATTTAAATACCCACATATATTTTCAAATATGTGTATCCATTGCAAATAAATCCCATATTGTCTTCCTTTCTCAGGTACTTCGCAGTATGAGGTGGGCTGTTGCCAGCATTTTTTATTCAAAACTCTGTGAGTTAAAGACTGCACAGAGGAAATCAAAAGAACTTTATTGTATTACACTTCACTGTGCTGTCTCACCTTGTCTGTGTCCAACAGAACTGTAACATCTACATAGAAAGCGAACACTGAAGTCATTGCTGTCCTGACAGCCTACTATCTACCACATTACCCTGCTTTAGCAAATCAAATCCAAGCAGCATTTACTGTACTCTGGCTTTTCCCAAGAGACCAGATTAGCACCTAACTCCATTTATTTTTGTTACTTCTGGTCACAAATGCCATTTCAGGTAAGAGTGCACATCTCAGCAACACAGAGTGCAAAAGAACACCTGTTTTGGTCACTACTAAATCCCACTGGACTTGGTGAGGTCAAATAAACACAAGCTTTTCTTTCTTGCTTTCGTATAGTTGGCTTGAGTGGTACAAGAGAAACTAGGTGGCACAGAAGGTAAAAATGATGCCATTTCTACCACAGAGATGAGCAAAGACTGGACTACAGGTTTTGAAAGTCAGACCCTATTCCTATGTACTTTTACCTGGAAAGGGAGGCAGCAGTATCTTGGCTCCCATGCAGAATCCATGGGAGGTCAGGTCTGCACAGGAGGAGCCCTGTTACAAGGTGCCCTCATTGCCAATTGACCCACTTCACCTACCACCATGTTTAGATAGTCCCATCTAGAGTGCAAAGGGGTTTTGTTTAGCAAAGCCTCACTTGTGAAAGGACCTTCTACCCAGCAACCGTCCTGCACGTAATGCTCAAAACTGGAATCAAACCTCTCAAATTCTGGATTTTCATTCAGGTTCTGGCCCTGACTCTGTCAGGTGCTTAAATATGTGATTTGTTTGACAGACTTCTACTGTGCTTAAAAATGTGCTTAAACGTAAGTGTTGGCATAAGAGCTTTGCTGAATTGGGGCCATTTAGCAGGAAGCCTGCATCTGAGATCATTGTCACAATGTTTTAAAGTTGGAGATTGTGCAACTATTATCCTTTATTGCCCATTTTATGCCAAAGTCTCTCTTTCTTTTTACATTCCTCTTAAAAGCAAAGCTATTTTGGAGCATTTAATATTATTTAATCTCTTTACTCTGGCAGCATAGAAATTACAGGGCCCATTACAATGGTCCTCTGTGTGCGTATGCTTTATTGATGTATATGCTGACCTAATATCAAATTGATTTTGCTCAGCTTTTCTGCTGACCATGGAAAAATGCAAATTGGGTATTATATTTGCACACTAATTTTATTGGGCTCCTGTGTCTTCATAAAAAGATAAAGTTTGGACTAATAAAAATAAAACATTTCTGGTGCTAATATAGGCAAATGTTTATGTAGGCAGGTAACAAATTGGTTTGTCATTTAGGGGAACATAAAGAGCACTAAAATCATCTTTAGGCAGAATAGATCGGTGGCTTTTGCTTAGCTTTTAGCTTTCATTTGCAAAATCAATTTAATGTAGCACAGTGTCTCAAAGACAGGGTGACACAGGATTAAGATATTCTTTGTATTCCCCCTCCATAACTCCCCCTTATTCAGAGGCCCTGGGATTTGGGTTTGCTCTTGTTCAAAGCAAATTAAATATATTCCAGCAGAAAAGGGAAAAAGGAACATTTAGACTTACGCCATATGCAAGCATCCTATAGGGACAAACACAGGGGCAGGACAGGAAAGTGGGACTTGGTGTTCTGAAGGTAGATTCTGAAAGAGTTATCATTTGTCAGTGCTACCAGGAATCTGAAAGTGTAATACTTGTATGATCTTCTTGCCTGGCTATTTCTTTGTTCCTCCTTCCTCTTCCCTCTTTAAGTCCTCTGTAACAATGCCTTTCCTATCTCTTTTAACGGCCAGCAATCTCTGCTGGAATGCAGCTAAGGGAACTTCAATGACAGTTTAAGTAGATGGGCATATATCAACACCCTAACTTCTATTTATTGAAATGAGTTGACCTATTTAAATCCCAGAGCAGGCACTATTTCTACCCACCTCTTGTTTTTCATCCCATCCCCTCCCTCAATTACAGGGTATTTTGGAGGGGTGCCATGCAGTGGGAGGTTACATAAACTGTTTCGATGTTAATACTTGACTGCATTTTCTCAACTTAACAGCCCAGCAAATGGATCTGACTGTAAAGCAAAAGGCCAGAAATATCTCCTGGTAAAATTATGCTGAAGAATAGATCAAATGACACTGCAGAGTTATTTGCAAAATCAGAAATGGCAGAGGACTACAGAGCAAGATCCCCCTTGCCTCCCAGCCCCACTTGTTTGTTTTTAATCTTCGTTACATCCTGGAAGCAACCATTTTTCCATTTGGGCTTTCTGATACTGGCAGCTCGCTAAACTTCTGAGGCAGGAAAATTAACCACATGCAAAACCAATCAAGGTACACTCACATCTTTCCTCCCCCCTTTCCTCCACTAAGAAGAAACCTTCCCCAAAAAACTGAGGTTTTGTTTTTAAATTACACACACGCATTTGAACATTGGAACATACAGTCCTACGAATAAGAATAGAAATCCGGAATACAAACAGCACATTATCGTCCTCAAACGGCCAAGGTGATGACAACTCACAATTAAGGATGCAGACAGTAGCATTTATTGCCACCTACCTGCATCATTGTCATATCATAACAGTTTAGTGGGCAGGTCCCCAGCCTGCTTTCTTTTTCCCTCTCCTGATTTGCTATTTATAAAGTCAGGTTGGAGTGTAGATAAACCCCTTGCCCTCCAGAGACTGGAGGCAGGCAGTAAATTATGGGAAGGCTAAGTGGTACATCAAATGTGTCTCCTCAAAGCTATATATCATCTTGTTAAATTTGATGTCTAATCCCAGAACCCCAGAAATCATTCCCAAAATCCCAGAAAATGTATGTGTCCTTCAGATGATATAGAAAAAGAAAGTAAAGTTCACCTGCAGGGAAAGGAAAAAAAAAACACCCAGCCAAAAACATTCTAGCCATGATTTGCTAAAAGTCTTCATTTTACTTGAGTGTCTTTCAATGTTATTTCCTTAAATTCCAGAGTCAGAATTCACCCATCTCTATTTGAATGCATGAACTCTGATCTACAGTACCCATCTCTTTTTTTTCTTGAAATCATCAACATTAAATTACAAACTGAATAAACCAAAACACATCCTTATTTATCTCTTTCTTAAAATTTTACACCAGATAGAAATGCAGTGGCTTACACATATAGTAGCACTTGTGCAGTTACCATCAGTGACAGTAATAAAGATCTTCAGCCATTCCACGGGGTTCTCTTAACTGAGCTCCACAACCCCACATCAGTGAAGATAAAGTAGGAACACTAAGGAGCTGCCTGCAGCCACATCTTTGGGGAAGGAATCATTACTAACTGGTCCCTATCTTGCCCTCTCTTTTCACAGCTATCATCCCTCTAGAAATGCTCACCATCCTGGTAGCCTTCACTTTATACAAAGGGATAAAAAAATATTCAGATGCAAGACATTTCTACCTGCAATACTACAGTTACATCGGCATCTTTTCAGTTTGTATTTAAAATCCAGGGATTCAAAAGATATTGCTAGGGCCTGCTATAAAGCGATTCTCTATCAGCTCTCTCCAGTGGAGAGGGCTAAGGCTGTGTTTGTTTGCTACAAGTATGCATGGGCTGAAAGATAAGAGAATAATTTATGTCAGAATTTCAGCCAAGATAGCAAAGAGGGAATTACCAACCACTCACAGAATAGTCCAGCAGTTACAGGAGCAGCCAGGACACCTTTGTTCTGTTCTTTCCAGTTTGGCTGTGGATTTGCCTGTGATTAACTTCAGTGCTTAGATTTTCCTGTATAAAAATTGAGCAAAACCATGTGCACTTCAGAACAGAACTGAGTGTCCCAGTACAGCTATAGTCAAAACTCTTCTGGTTTCTCTGAGATGCAGAGCCACATCCTTGCACCCATCACGGAACCTTCCAAGGAAGGCAGTGCCGAAAAAGACATCTATAGCTGCCATGAGATGCAACTCCAGAATCTGCTAGTCGAGCATCTCTAACCTCTCAAGGACAATGTATAAAATAATAGGGAAGGAACAAGCTGCAAGTCAACATGCAGAAATCAGGAAAGATGTTTCTGGGAACCTGTAACTGGAAATCCTCTACTCACTGGGGCTATGCCTCATATTCTTCACTTGAGAAACAGACAGAAAGTACCACAGGAGCAGAATTGAAAAAAAGGTGGAGAGGCATGAAATGGTGGACAAAGCTGCTGAGATAACTACTCAGGTATCTTGTTCTAAGTAGGGCCAGGTTTCATTCTGGAAGGGAAAAAAAAAAAAAATCATTGAAAAGCAACCAAGATTTCAGCCAGCTGGGCTAAAGGCTCAAGCCTGGGGGAGCAGTGAAGCAGTACAACCAACACTGTCACTGGATTCATCTCCTGTATTCTACCTTTTAGACATCGACTTGAACATGAACCCTCCTCTCTCTTTTTCTTCCCAAAACACTAATTATAAAGAAGTGGGGACATCCCATGCTCAATTACAGGACATGATTTTTTTTCTTTTTTTTTTTCTGCATCAGACCCCCCCTGGGAGGAAGGAGAGGGACTGACAGGATTAAGCAGAATAAAGCCTTCAGTGTACAAGACCTGGCTTGAAAGCAGTGATCCCAGGCAGGATGCGCAAGGTGTTCTGCAAGAGGTTTTGGCTTTTACTGAACTATGACTGTGTGTTCTTCAGTAGCTAAGCTAGCGGTCAATAAAAAGCAACTTGCTGAAATGAGATTCATGAAGAGCAGTGCTCCTCTGAATGTGACACTGACCTCTCCAGGAAGTGCCAACTCTCTTTTCAGAGAGAGGCTTGAGCCCACAAGGCAAGAAAAAAGCCACCAGTGAATAGCCTCTCTCTTCACATTCACAGCTTGCCCAAAATCAGAATTCGGACCTGAACATGCAGCACCAAAATTAAGATGCTCAGGAGAAGATCTTACACACCAAATTCAAACTTTTAAATACCTGAGCAAGATGGGGGATGCAGACTACCTCAGGGCTGAAAGGCTCACACACGTCCCTAAACCAGCCAGAAGCAAATCCTTCTTTAATGTTAGACATTGGTTTCAAATCAGGATGAGAAACAGGTTCTTTTTAATGTAAGGGGTGGAAAGTGTCCCCTTTTCACAAAGTGGGGTGACCTCTCCTGGACATGCTGCCAGGCCCCTGCTTTGGTTCATTGATTCTTCACAGTTTTTAATCACAGGGACATGATGTCAGGGAGTCTGTGGCCTTTAAGGAGTCTTAACAGTCCTAAATCAGCTTGGCTTAGGTGTATGTATTCCACTCACTTTTGACTATGACTTCGGCATCCACAAGTATCACAGACATGACCTCAGACAGAAGCGTACTAAGAATATTTGACCTATACCACATATCCCACAGTCTGGCAGGATAAAGCCCTGTCATACCCTTGTCCTTTCCTTCAAAAGAAAACAGTGAGATGCATGCCGAGAGGCAGGGCACTTTCTGTCCTCATTAAGGGCCAAGAATTAAGTAAGCTGCCATTCTTATTCAGATGCTGCTTATGACATTTTCCCCTCTGTTGCAAAAACAATTATCGCAAAGTTTAAATTCCACCTGGACACATAAAACCTTCTCCCACTCTAACCAACCTGCCGCATCTGTCCCCTGCCTTACATCAAACCAAGAACAGTTCCTCTCGCAGACGTGATTCTTCTCTAAGATCTCTGTAAGTACCACATTAACTTCGCATGCACACAAGTGTCTACCAGTCCTAATTGTCCTTTTTGTCCCATCACTAGTTAGCAATAAATTTCAGAGGTGCAGGCAATCAATATAGTATGGTGCCTAAGTGAAAACACATTTTGTTGTCTGCATACACGCACTCTGGAAGGCTGTGTGAGCTTTGTAAAATATATCTAGTCAGCAAACTGTTAAAACCGATTTATACACACATGCACACTCTCTCTCTCAAGGCAATAAGCCTATGGAGAATTTTAATTAAAGTCAAAGGAGCCTTTAAAAGTGGAGGGGGAAAAAATCTAGCACAGCAAGAAATAAATTAATAAAAACATGCTCCAAGTTGAAGCTCAAGGGGATCACTCTCAGTCATCATTTATTTAAAGGATGGGACACGTCAAAGATAGGAATGTCAAGTGGGAGATGCTGTGAAGCAGCAGAGGACAGAAAAGGGGCTGACGAACTGCATGCCACAGCTTCTGTAGCAGATCATTTTTTGTCACGTAGGTTATATTTGTGGCTGGCCACCTGCTGCTTGATATTCACTGCCTCTCAAAGTTAGTTACTAAAAGATCTATATTCCCTTTCACATTTGATCTGGGAAGGACCTTTTAGCTCATCTAGACCATCCTTATCTGGCTAGCACCCAATTTCTGTGGAAAACTATTCCATTGTCTCACCCTAAGGATATTTTTTTTGGTATTCAGCCAGCAATTTCTTTTGCTGAATTTCAATCTATTTCTCACTTGCCTCTTCCCGTGGTGTTTATTTTTTTTAAAATGTCTTAAATTTTGTATGCATTGTTTTAGCTTTTGCTCAGGCCATGGACTAGTCCAGAGGAACTAACTGACCCCTTCAGATGAACCCTCACATATAGGCACACCACAGATCTATTCAATTCTCATGTCCTTACGATCTTTTTATAGATTAAGTTTCAATGCTCAGTTGAGAGCTGGCATTCTGCTCTTCACCTGTCATTCTTGCAGCCACTGTACTGTATTTTCTAGCCTTTTCCATAGCACAGGGAAGAGTTTTCTTCACTTGAGGCCAGCTGCAAACAAGCAGCGCCACATTGCTTAGCTTTAACAACTCCCAGCATCAGCTGCTACAGCAAGCTCTCGTCACCTCCGCCTGTTTTGTAACAGCTCGCTGGGGTGTAAGCTGCTTGTGTGGATCAGTGTCCTCAGCAGCCTCCTGGGTCTCCAGCCGTGTATTCAAGGGAATATAATGCTTCTAGTTGGTGCTCTGACACAAGCCTCCCAACATCAGATGCAAATGGAAGTAATCATCCATAATAAATCATGTGATTATGGTGGAAACCCATGCGTGTCTGATCCTTCAACTACAAGAATTATGGAGATCCAATATTAACTGCATATCTTGACACTCATTATCTCATTTACAGAATCTTGTGCTGTCTATTCTTTGCCAGCCAGACCCCTTAGTAGAGACAAAAACTTCATGGATTGATAAGATCCCACATCACTTTCCATGCAAAAACATGGAAATGTAACTCATTTCCAACATAAAAAAAAATATTGAAATTATTTGAAACATTAATACTTATATTTATTAGTGAATGTAAATTGAATTATATTTTGCCCTTTCCCATAAAAAAAAAAGTCCCTCTTCATGGAAAGAGGGTTAGAAAGGTTAAAAAAAAAGAAGAAAGTCAAAGTCATTACATTCCAATCAAAGTTGATAAATATGTAAATTACAGCAACTAAACAGTTGGCTTTGACAAATGACTTCCATGTAATGGATTTTTCATAGTAATGAGGCTACACTGCAATTGTTTTTTTAAAGCCTTACATTTCTCATTAATACAAAGTGTAAGTCAATGTGCACAATGGGGATATTTACCAAAAAAATTAAGAGGGGGAAAAAAAATTCAGACAGTAGTTGACATCACAGAGAGATGCCACAGCCTGAGACAGTGTCATTGCTTCCATCAGCATTGACACATTGTTGACTAGTCTTTAATTAAGTGGCTTGAACTCGAGGAGCTACTCAATGCCAAAAGAAGCATAAAGCCTATGACTTTGCCTCTTGCAACTCATTTGTTATATGTTTATCCATCCAACACTATCAAGGGTGCCAGCAGCATATGCTGTAGAGACTCTACAAGACCTATGAAAATGGAAAAAGGTGCAAGAAAATCACTTCAATGACCTTTAAGTAACTTCCCTGCCCACTGGTATCTTCCTGCCTCATTCAGTTCTTTGACAGTTGTCATGTCAATCATCATGGCACCTGTGCACTTCACTATCTTTCTAATGTAGGTTGGACAGTAGTCAATAGAAATAAAGATTCATGCAGGAATATGATCCTCATTCATAGAGTACTGCTTTCAGCTGCCTTACCATTGTCCTGAGAATAGCCTGGTATTCAGTAAGGCATCTCACAGCTTCTTACTCTAGACTTCCACTTCACTTGATGCAACCTATTTTGGAATGTCCAAAGGACAGCATTGAAGGTGGTCTGAGCCAGCAACAGCCTTTCAAAACAAAGGGGCAATAATCACAGTGAAAATGTCTCCAGAAACATGGAGGCTTCCTTGCCATACATTCAGCTTTAGCAGGACCTCACCAAACAGGGTTGTGGGGGTGTTGTCCCATTTAGCGCAGACCGCTGGCAATCAAACAGCCAGTTGCTGGTACCATTGAGACTGTTTTTGGATGACCACATTCAATGGCCCACAATTGAAATGGACTTCTTAAGCAACACAGTTTTCTCTGCAGACATCTTACTAAATCTGCAGAAGCAGTGCTATTTCCCCACCACCCCAATTTAAATAGAAAAACACACATCAATTAAAGGAAGGCAGAAAAGATTAGTCCATTTCCCCATGTTCCCCTCCGTGCCCCACCATCCTTCCCACCATCCCATACAAAGCCAAAATTACCCTGGTGCCAACAGGGTTCAGTTTACACATTCTGCATGGTACAGAAGTTCCTGAACAAATATAGGGGAAATTTCAACATGCATGCCTATGTCATTTGAAACAATTTTGGCTGCTCAGTCCTTCCTATTTGAAGGAAGGCTGTATCCATGTCCTCTCACTATATGGAATTTGAATTCCTGAGCCAAGACTACAGAATTGAGCTTATATTTACGCTCACATATTCTCAGTGCACCCAACGGTCAGCTAATACAGGGTGGTGATAGATTAAAGACTATGCTGCTGATTTTAAGTTAAAGTAAAAACAACCCTTCTCACCCCAATCTGTTGAAAGTACATAAGGGTGAGGAAGGGAAAACACAGCCAGGGGGAATGTCAGTGGGAAATAAGGACAGAGGAGGTGGAGGAGAGGACTGTTTATACATCTTTTAATAAGCCTGTAAACCCTGGCTACATCTCTGCATGCATGCATTTCTTTTGCTGATATAAGATGCGTACTCCATGCAATGCTATTCTTGTCAGCCAGGAAAATCTGCATGTAATACAGCAGGAGAATGCTAACGACCTTCAGCCAAGCTGGATTCCAACACTACTTCCCTTTATCAAAGGTGGACTTCAGAGTAAACAGTCAACCTTGCACTTCCTCGTGGAGTTAAAAATCAGTGAACACAACATGACCACATACATCCCTGTTTGTGCTAACTGTCCCCACTTTGCACAGGAGTTAATAATCTCTCCCAAATATCCCGCAGGCTATAGCACGGGTATGTTTCAAGCAGCACTTTGTCAGTAAGAAAAAAGCAATTTCAAGCTCATTGAAGTGATGAATACTTGAAGCAAAGATGGGTTAAACAGCTCACCCAACACAGGCTACTAAACCACTGGCATAACTGCCAGCAAAACATCTGTACGCCACCTCCCCACACCTCCCTGTCCCCTCCAAGCTGTGAGGACAGTCCCTGCTTGGTCTGACCCACATCTCTGGTGGAAGCCGCATTACCCAGCTATACTGTTCTCAAGTCAAAAACATTCAAGAGATTTGGAGCTGTTTCAGATGAAAGAAAAATTAATAAAGATATTCCAGTCAAGTGGAAAACAACAACAGCAACTGACAGACTTAACCATGCTGGCCTTACCAGTAAATTACACAAAAGCTTGATTTGAATGAAAAGCTAGGTCAGCACTTGCAACTACTGTCTTCTCAGCTGATGAGCTGATTTAAAAGAAACAGAGAACAGATTAGGAGTAATTTGCTTTATATCTTTGCATTCCTGATCTATTGATTATAATAATTGTAGAAGCTATCTTCCCATTAGCCACAATTATTACAATACAGACAGCATGCAAAAGTCAGAGTGGATTTAAGCAGTTTTTCTTCCAGAGTGCTGGTGTAATGCAGTCCTGCACATTTCTAAGGGAGAGAAGAAAAAAATAAAGCTTCCATGCCATTAAGTGCAAGCACATTTTCTCATCATTGCAGAATTTAAACTTTCAAATCAGACATGTCCACACTGACATTTAGAACTGAACCCTGGAGAGATTTCTGAGAAGTTGTCAAGGCTGAGCCCAGACCACTGTCCTAATTTTGAGAAAGCTTCTAAAATGATGGAAAACTTTTTGAAGGTCATTGTCCTCTATCAAACACATGATGTGGCATTGTCTGAATATGAGGATTGAAGTAAAAAATACTGCATTCTTTTTGTTGGTCTTCCACTGAACTGATGAGTAACCTTTGAAAAGACACTCAAGAATAAATCCACAAACAGACTTAGCAACTAAAGTAGCCTAAATCCCATTTAAGTCCATAGTTTAGATCTTCAAAAACTGCATTCAGCTGTCACCTAGTTCAGGAGATGTCAGTATCCACAGGCAGCCAGAGTTCTCCCTTAGGCCAAGTCCTCCAGAAATCCACATACCTCTGCCTCTCCCACCAATTTTAGCAGGCATTTACAAATTGTAACTAATGGAAGAGCACCATAAAAACACTGTGGTAAAAAAACAGTGGCCACAATCCGTGATTTGTTCAATATTTACAGGCTCAGGAGACTTACCCAGTGTGGGGGAAGTCCCCAGACAAAACCCCTTCTCAGCCTGAAGGCATCTGAAACTACATTCACACTTCCAGGAGTACCCTAAACACATTATATTGCAGGATTTTTTTCAAAGTGTAAGTACATAGCATTAAATAGCACATGAACCAGAATCCTGTTTTCCCTCCTTCCACATTGACACCCTGAATACTAGATTACAGGATCATGATTGCTCTTGCTCAACAGCTAACCCAGTGAATGAATATTGACTTGGATGACAAAGAAAAGTAGCTTCAGCATGAAGAAATAAGAGCCTCTTCCCATCCCCAAAGCCTGAGGATGTGCCCTCTCTGAAGGCTCATATTTAGAACATGCAGTTTGGAAAACCTAAAATTATTTGAGTTATGTCAAAATGTTGTTTCTCCTTCCCAGTTGTGCTCAACTTGCCTGTATAAGTCTAGGAGAGAATCCAGAGTGAAAGCACATTCTCAACGCTGACAAAACAAGTGAATTTAAGATATGGACAGAATTCAAGGTCTGTTCATCAGCATGATCCACTTGGGTGCCTTGAGTTGGCTGTTTTTCTAAATCTTATTCTTTGCTTTTTCTAGGAGCACAGATGACTACTGAAAGGTTGATGATTTCTTGTAAGCAGCAGATCAGATGCCTTCAAAATTGGCACAGGGACTGTACATATCCACACTACTTTTTGGACCTCTATTTTCACAATTCTTGATTTATTTTCCTCCATTTTAAGAACACTAGTAATGATTACTTGGTTTTATACATTTCTTTGAGATCCTTGGATGGAAAAAAACCCAACCCTTTATACCTGCATGCATTTGTTACTAAAAACAACTCATGCCTGTTCCTTCTCTTCACTAGGAAACAATTCAGAAAGCACTTTCCCAAAATCTGCGCATTGATCACTCAGTATTTTATCTACAAAAACACAGTCCTCAAGTTGTTAGGTTTTTTTTTCTTGAAGGGATAGGAGGTATCAGAAGAGGGAGAAAAAAAACCCAAAACACCACCACCAAACCTTTCTTGAAAATTTTGTTTTTAATATAATCCTTTCCTATTCCTGTAACTGTGGGTCACACGTGTAGTGGCCTTTCATGGCAATGTATGTCCAGATGATACCAGTATAAGTCAACAGGGGATATATTTTGCTTTTATTTTTAATATGCCATTTAATCCTTTTTTTTAGATGGAAAAAGAGAACCTGAGCTGCATACAAATGGGTCACAACACCTCATGTTTACTGTTAAACATGAATTAAATCTGAGTAGCTTGGCATATCTCTATAATAAAAAAGGGACCATTAATAAGATTTCATTAAATGGAGAGCTAATGTGTAACAACCTTACATCAGATATGTGAAAACAGAATTTCATAACAAGGCTGGGAGAAGTATTATCAAGGACCTAAATAGAAAATCTGTCTTTCTTGATACTGGAGGAATTTATATTTGAAGAGTGTTCTTTCCTATTGAGATCTTCATTGACTTGTACAAAAATACCGCTTTTAATCTCAAATCCCCACTGGCATTTTCATATAAGCACTGAAAATGCTATTGGGCTTTAGAGATTTAATTTAATGAAGGAAAAGTATTTCTATTAATGTGTGTAATTTTTTTATTTTATTTTTTTAAACACAACATCTTCTGAGGAGCCAGGGAAACAGGATTATT
Organism: Pandion haliaetus; assembly: GCA_013401275.1. NCBI lineage: Eukaryota > Metazoa > Chordata > Aves > Accipitriformes > Pandionidae > Pandion > Pandion haliaetus. The sequence continues at coordinate 8,709 of VYZV01025837.1, read as the reverse complement.
TTAAGCTTCGAAAAACTGACTAACCTGTGCCCTTGTAGAACTCCTGCTTCACAAAGAAAGCTTAACAGCTGTGGCAGAGCCTGTAGGTGCACTTGAAAAGGGATGTACTGTCCCAAGTCACATACACACTGAGAATGCCAAGCCTGGAGCAGGTAGCAGAAAGAAAAGAAAAGAAATGTCCCCGTGCAGTCAGGTTGTTTATGCTAAACTGCTGCATCATTAAGCTCCATTCTGAAATGTCAAAGATGGCAAAAACTCACCAAATAGCTACTAAATCTTCTGCATTAATGGACTGATCCTCTCATCTATTCATGTCAAAAAGTATTAGGTCTGGCTGGGTAGGTAACAAATTCACTGTTGGGGTAAATGAAAGCCACTCCATCAATTTGGGCAGAATTACACACGTTGGCACCTGTGATGAGATACTCTGAATTGTGCAATATAGGATTCCCTTCATATTAATTCTCACAGTACTGCTTTTGTGAGGATAAAAACCTTTGTTTTATCTGTGGATCACCCATGTCTTTATCCTATGAATATTCATTACAAATAGAAATTCCTTTTCATATTGAGAAAGAGTGCACTTGACACCAGGAGGCCTCTCAACAGGACACTGCCAGGGTTGACAAGCTTAACAGTAGACATAAGCTACAACAGTTGCTCTATTTGTGTGCAGAGCTTACACAAAGTTAAATTTCCTTGATTTAATAAATAAATAAATAAATAAATGGCTATTTTTTACTTAGCAACCAAACAGATCACTGAGTTACGGCAATGCAAACCCTATAATAAGTTACCTACTACAACAACAGCTGGGCCAAGGAATTATATGAAAAAATACTGTGACAGCAGAAGAGGGTAGTCCAGAATAAATACTTGTCTTCATAAGATCCACTACTTATGTCATACTTGGACAGCAAACTCTACAGAGGGGTTGTTTATCTGAGAGGGTGTAGATAACAGGGCACCTAGATGCCATCACAAACAAGGAAAAGGGTCATCTCCTGTTTCTGAAGTGAGATAAATTTGAAAGGAGAGACAGAGTCCAAAGGACTGTGATGAAAAACTAGTTCCTCATAACTGACTGATGTTTCAACGGGCCTTCAGCCCCAGAGCTTCATCACAGCCCAAATGATAGCCTGCTTTGACCTTTCAGTTCCCTTTCCCATGTTTAACTGCCCGTCTTGCCTATTTACAGTCTCAGGCCCTTTCAGGTAAGTAGTATTTCTCCCTAAGCCTGAAATTGTGGGCATAAAAATAATTCTGTCGTTGTCTTCAAAAGATCCATGATTCCCCTGTGTGCTTATAGACCATATCTTACTACTTGAGGTTTCTGTGGCTAACAATAAGGTAAGCCAAAACTGCAATTAGGAATTCACATAGCTTGCTGCACCAGGTAGATGATTGGTGTCAAAGAAACTGGTGGTTCATTTCAGAAGGTTAAAAAGCTTAGCAGAAATAAATTAAATATGACAAATCTAGGAAATATGGGCAATCACTTGAAGTGTTTAGAAAAGAAAATGTTCCATCTGTAGCTCCTGTGCATAAAAATAATTTTTATTTAAACCTAATTAAAACAGTGATGAAAAAGATAATCCCTGATTCTTTTTTATTAAGATAAACATTTGTTTGGGGGATATTTTGATAACTATACATCCAAGCTTGACACACAACTGTTTTACCCTAACTGCCTCAATTTATTTTTTGTGGTGGATACAGGCAAACATGATAGACTATAATCTGATTTCATTTATTGCTCTTGAAATAGTCCCATGCAGGTGGACAGCTCAATTGCAAAGACAGACATAATTTTGATGTTTAGATTAACAAGCATCCATAAGTTTCTATTTTTACTCAACTGTCACCCAAAAGTATGCAAATAGTCACAAGTTAACTTTTTTTTTTTTTTTTGCATGAAAGCAATCATGATTATCAGAACACTTTTACAGTGGTGGTTCTGGCTCCTCACTAAAGAACTAAGACATGCACTGGGTCATGCTCTGCATAAAAACATAATCCTTCCTTGAATGCTGTCACAAAACTGGCAGAATATTTCCATTCTTCCACAATCTAAGCATAAACAGGAGAATAAAAAGCTGATTTGATGACACATGATCTGGGTAAGACAAAGGTCCATCTAGCCTTCTGCTTTGTCTCCAGCAATAGTCACTATTGAATACCTATGGAATAAGAAAAGTACACAGTACACAGAAAGAGATCCTTTACCAGCTATTCCCC
>VYZV01025835.1:23155-34864 GCA_013401275.1 Pandion haliaetus | reverse complement strand
TACCCACTTTTGCATCACAGGAAAGACAAAACTCCTGTGTTTAAAGCCAGTATGAAGAAAGTCACTTGCTGCTAAAGTAAAATGGAACATGATTTTACTGTTTCTACAAGAACACCTGGCAGTAGTAGAGTCACCAAAATCCATACATTTTTAGGCACACAGATCAGTTAAACTAGCATGCTAAATCCTGACAAGCACTGTACTAGAATCGTCTTCTCAGAAGTCAACTCCGTCATGTATCAATACAAAAATTTCATCATACATTAAAAAAATGATAAGTCATTTACCTAAGGCAGAATGTGTGTGTGTACAATGAAATATAGAAGACATTTAAGAAATGAGTATGAGCATGTTGATTCTATATTCTGCTTTCAGGTGAAGTATTGGACAGAAGGGAGGATTATGTTTTCCTCTTTTTAGAAACTTAAAAAGAAATTTTAATCAGAATTACTGTTTCATGGTTCCTCATCTGCAAACATGTTCGTTCACAAGGGCAGAAGAGTGCCATGCTTTGGACCAGGTCCAGTTATATCCTAATTTTAGGGGACGTTGCTCAAGAATTATGGTATGCCCCAAGCAAGCAACCTAAGATCAGGATATTTTTGAATGTGGCACAGACACAACAAAAAGGACAGTAGTTCATGGGAATAGTTGTCCTTGGTAGAAGCCTTTGGGGTTTGAGTAACATTATCAGCACTTCATATTGGTGTTCCTTTGGCAAAACACCATGCATCACATAAACAAAATTCCTGTTTCAAAGCAAAACTCCAGAGCTTTCACGGTGTAGTTCCTGAGCTCTACCATTTCAGCTGACTTCACAAGCCCTCCCTGCCACCTCTCATTCCCGCCTTATTCCGTCTCTATCATGACAATAACCCATAAAATTACTCCTTTAGATAATCTAGATTAAAACTAACCCTCCATATAGTAGTATAAAGTATTGCTTAAAACTATGGTATAAAAACATATCTCGTTCACCAACTTGTCACCATGAGTAACACAAACTGTTTGTTAAGCACTAACAGTATTTCAGTGTACAAACATAGAAAATGTACCATACACACATGGGAAAAGACCCATCTAGCATGTAGCAAGTAATTAACTTTAGGTTTGAATTTTCACAGATGCAGGGCTTCTTAAAGTTAGGGGACCCTACAACCATTTTAGTCCAGAGTCCTCCAAAAGATATCCCCATGAAGTTTTACTTTGTGCTTGCCAGTCTAAAAGCAGATTAAAATTATTTAAGTCAACAAAATGAAGACTTAGGTGCTTAATTTATAGAAACTTTCAGTACTATGCAATTTTACTAATCAGTAAGAGATACTCAAATCAAGAAAATAACGTAACGAGTGGAAAAAACGCTCCATGGTTGTAGTGAAATTGCCCACTTATTTGCGCCTCCAAAAATAAAGAAATTCAGCAATTTAATAAAGTGCGAAATAACTGTAAGAAGCCAGCTGAACAACAGTAAATTTTATCAGAGTTAAGATGACTACTGCAGAATTACCTTGTCTTTGGAAAATATTCCTCACCACTTCTCAAAGAGAAAGTTGCCATGGGCATCATGCCCTTTCTGCTTTATATATGCAACCTTAAATTTTACCAATTTCTGTTTCTGCAGTAATATGTTATCCACATAAACAAATCCAGAATTTTCCAAATTCAGCAAAATAAGCAAAAATTCAGCAAAAGAGAAGTGGTAGAATTGAACATACCTGCTGATAGAAAAAATTTAGAGTTGGTTTGTCCTCAGTGAACTGGTTTAGAAATCCTTTTGGCAAATATCTAATTCTCAATTCGTATCTGAAAAGCAAGAAAAAGAGAATTACACTGGTGAGACAAAAATAATAACTGAGATTTCCTCACAAATAAAAGACGTCTTCAAACATTCTTAAAAATAAGGATAAAATCAAAACAAACTCAGAGAACTACAGGAAAATCTCCTTTTTTACCTACTCAGAGAACTAAACTGGAATGTAGTACCTGACATTTCATAAAGATGTTTACAAAGCAAACAAAACCCTGCCACCTTCTTAAAGCTTCAGTGAGGACTGAAGCATCAAGACTTAGAGCAGATAAGCTATCAGGTCCAGATCCATGGGAAGGGAGGCCCCAATTAGCTGACAACAGCAGATGAGCTGCCACAACCACTGATGTGACACCCTGGCAACAGCTTTTTATCTTTGGTTATCACAAGCATGGTACTTAGAATACAGATCCCACTGTTTCAAGTAAGAGCAGCAACCAGTGTTACTCGCCAGGAAGCAACATCCTACAAACAAAACAAGGGCTTACTCAAGGAACATGACTCTCTTCCTTCTCTGATCAAGTGCTGTAATATTCACATCTGAATTGTTCCAACAGTTTTGAAGGGATTTCTCTGTAAAAAGGCTTCCTACCTCCTTATTCATCATCAAGATGCATGCAAAGGCCAAATGAACCTGTTTTCAACTTGACAGACATATTTTTCAAGGTAACAGTACACCACAGAGTAAGGGAGATTCAGAATTAGCCTTGATTCACAACCTATACCAAATCTGTAGCCTTTCTCAAACCCTAAACTTATTCCAATCCCTAAATTTAGTATCCCTGCTTGTTCTGCAGTAACAGCCCACGATGTTTGACACACACTGCATGCTTCCTCCTCTAACACATTCCTGCAATGTAATTCTGATAATAAATGTCCTCATCCCTTTGGGTATGCCAATACAGCATAACCTAAGTATAAATCTCTTTACAGCCCTTCTCCAAAATAAGTATATTTAACAATCTACTCATGATGGAAAGAGCAAATATTGGTATGTTTCAATCTGTTGGTTTCAGCAGAACAAAAACTTCTTTTTAGCAAGTAATTTGGGTGTCTGTAATCAAGATTTATATGGGTATTTGGTAAAAAGTTACTAGGAGTTACTGCTGCTTAGGATTCCACTGCAAACAGAAGTTGCAGTGGTGTTCTTTGCTTTGAAATCATTGAAAATACATTGTAGGGCAAACATTTAGAAACTGTAACCACATGCACACAGACTGTATAAAAACTAAGAATACTTAGAACGACGTTTTTTCATAGTGTGACAAGTTTATTTCATAAAGGAAAATGCACGCTCAGTCATCTTGTGCAGAGAAAACATGTTCTTACACAAAAAAGAGTCTTTAGACTGTAGGATATACAAGAGAGGTGGAGAACACCTGAAAGAGGGTAGATTTGGATTGGAGGTAAGGAAAAAAAAGTGTTACGATGAGGGTGGTGAAACAGTGCAACAGGTCGCCCAGAGAAGTTGTGGATGCCCCATCCCTGGAAGTGTTCAAGGTCAGGCTGGATGGTGCTTTGAGCAACCTGATCTAGTGAAAGATATCCCTGCTCGTGGCAGGGGGTTTGGACTAGATGACCTTAAAGGTCCTTCCCAACTCAAACCATTCTCTGATATATGACAACACAGACAGGTATAAACAAAAAGGTTCAAAGTCACCGTTAAGACAAACACTCAAAAATTACTCTAATTGAGAAGGCACACAGAATCACCTTCTATGGCTGATCAGCTTTTACATTTCATGATACATAGCAGGTTATCTAGTTACTCACTAAAATTTTAGATATTAGCCAAATTGTACCTGCAGGCGTTTAATTAAGTGCTAGGGAGAGAAAGCAGTGTGAGCACACTGTCCAGAAGCAGAAAAGCAGGGCCTCCCCTACCACCCAACTTCTGCCATATCCCTCAAATCTACAGCTGAACACCATTGCAGAGACTGACATAGAACAAAACAAATTATGTAAAAAATTACTTGTTTGCATTTTTTTTTAGCTCTATAACCCAGTGCATTTATTTGTCTTTCTACATTTTAAGATCAAAACCAACAATAGTCTCTGAAAACTGTCCTTATTAATTTCTCATCGTTTCCCTGGTGCATTTTCTCCTGCTATTCTCTCCTTGTCCTTTATCTGTTTCTATTCAAATTCCCTGGCAGAAGGTTTCCACATCACCTTCCAAGCCTTGCTGCATGAAACAGCAAGTGGGGAAAAAAAGAATATTCAAAAGTGAAGACCCAACCTCTGAGCAAAGAAAAGTTGACTGACCAGATACTTGAAGGTGACTACCTAACTGGTTATCCGTATTGCAGTACCTCCCTCCCACTTAATTAAAACAGTTTCGTCCTTTCACACTGGAGCTGCAGTTTGTCAGATCACTGGATGTTAATACAAAATCTGGTACCTCTTTGTGAGGGAGTGGCAAACACATAGCAAAGGCTGACCTGCAACTCAAGGGTTTTACCATGGCACACGAGAATTTATAAATCAGACAGTGAAGTCAGCTAAGGACAATTTGGGATCTTGCAAACTAACACTGGTCACTTTTCTTGGGCACAAAACTACGGCTTTACCTGACTGGATTTCTACATACTTGGTTTGTGTACAAGACAGAATACCAACACACAGTGCTTCTGGGGCACAGTTAATGGACAATGTATTTTCAGTGATTTCAAAGCAGAGGTGCTGGCAGTGGGGCTGCAGGGCAGCCTCTGTAAGGAGAGGCTGGGGCTGCCTCGTACTGGACACAGACACTTCCAGCCTGAGGAGAAAGAGCAGCAGGAAGAGCAGGAGCAGGAGCAGGAGGGCAGGAGGCGCTGCAGGCCAGCAGCAGGGATCCCCTGCAGCACTGGAGAGACCCCACCGGAGCAGAGACCCACCCTGCAGCCCGGGGAGGACCCCACACCGCAGCAGGGGGATATTTCCTGCAGGAGCTGTGGCTGTGGAGAGCCCGGGTGGGAGCAGGTTGTCCCTGAAGGACTGCAGCCCAGGGAAGGGCCCGTGCTGGAGCAGGGAGATGTGTGAGGAGGGAGGAGCAGCCGAGAGGGGCTGTGATGGACTGACCGCAACCCCCATCCCCACCCCCTGCGCCCCTCGGGGAGAGAGGAGTTGGGAGTGAAGGGGTGAAGCTGGGAATGGGAAAGGGGGAATGAGGAAGAAGGTGCTGTTTTAATGGTTATCTTTATTTCTCACTACCTAAATCTATTTTAAATGGCAATAAATTTAATTAATTTTCCTGAATTTGAGTCTGTTTTGTCTGTGGCCACACTCGGTAAGTGATCTGTCTTTATTCTTGACACACAAATTTTCTCATCCTATTTTCTCCCACTCTGTGTTGAGCAGAGGGAGTGAGAGGGGTGGGTGGGGGTCTGGCAGCCAGCCAAGGTTAACCCACCACAGGGGTATCAAGTGCCTGAACAAGGGGTCCTTCTAACTCCTGGAAGTGAAGTGTTATGATTCAATGCATGTGTTTCAGGTATCTTATTTAATAATAGATACTGAAGATGGGGTTGAATGGTTGAATAATAGAATCACAGAATCATTCAGGTTGGAAAAGACCTTTAAGATCATCGAGTCCAACCATCAACCATGCCCACTAAACCATGTCATGAAGTGCCTTGTCTACACGTTTTTTGAATACCTCCAGGGATGATGACTCCACCACTTCCCTGGGCACCCTGTTCCAATGTCTGACAACCCTCTCAGTAAAGAAATTGTTCCTAATACCCAATCTAAACCTCCCCTCCCGCAACTTGAGGCCATTTCCTCTCGTCCTATCACCAGCCACCTGACAGAAGACACCAGCACCCACCTCACTACAACCTCCTTTCAGGTAGTTGTAGAGAGAGATAAGGTCTCCCCTCAGCCTCCTTTTCTCCAGCCTAAACAACCCCAGTTCCCTCAGCCGCTCCTCAGAAAACTTGTGCTCCAGGCCCTTCACCAGCTTCGTTGCCCTTCTCTGGACACGCTCCAGCACCTCAATCTCTTTCCTGGAGTGAAGTGCCCAAAACTGAACACAGTACTCAAGGTGCGGCCTCACCAGTGCCGAGTACAGGGGGACGATCACTTCCCTGCTCCTGCTGGCCACGCTATTTCTGATACAGGCCAGGATGTTGTTGGCCTTCTTGTCCACCTGGGCACACTGCTGGCTCATATTCAGCTGGCTGCCAATCAGCAGCCCCAGGTCCTTTTCTGCCGGGCAGCTTTTCAGACTATGCAGATGAAAAGAATCCTTTATTTGGTCTTCCAATGGACTAAGAACAAATATTGACCAGAAGTCACTCCACTTCTTCAGCAGCGTACATACTGTCTCAGTCACCCTGATCTAGACCAGAATATAGAACACCTTTACTCTCTGGGATTAACAAAAAATATAGGAAAAGCAATTTTTCTCCTTTACAGGGACTTGTCTTCTTAACTGAGGAGCTATGAGAAGCACTGTTTTTTGCAACAGGATCTCATGAGAAAATCAGGTAAGGGAAAACAGCTTGGCTGGGACAGTAACTGACAGCAACCTTCATTACCTATTTATAACCTAATCTCTGACTATGCCTATGGGAATGAAGAAGCTGATTTCCAAAGGCCAACTCAAGGATGGGCTTGATTTTCAATATCCTCTAAATCCACTGTCTTTGAAACACACCCAACTGATGAGGATGGCAAGTCCCTTTCCCACAAACCAGGTCTGCTTTCTGAGCAAGCATCCCAGCTGATTATCACCTCCCTTATGTTTGCTAGAACTATTACTAGAAGACCACTATTTTACTTACTGCTCTGCATCTATACTGGGGTACAGAAGCACACTGACTGACACATACTATGGGCTTCCACTCAGACAAGCAGAAAGGTGGGCATCAGTAGAGTTAACAAATTATACGGTGAAGTGACCTGTCCACAGCATATCATACACTACTCAGCAGTTCTAGGAGCTTCTCTTTGAGTAATAAGCACTACCTAGGCAGTTGGTAGAGACAAAAAAAGAAAGGATGAGCCAACTCTTAATATTTTGTGGTACTGAAAGAAATAATCTCAACAGTCCCAGGCACATAGGTTGCTTCCAGCAGGTCCAATTCAGTTCACATCAGCAAAAAAGGTAACTAGAAAGGAGAAGATGGGAACACAAAGGGCAGACAAAGGAGGAGCCTTGTGTGTTTAATGAACTGAATCAGCTCACTGAAGGATTAGACAAGCACTAAGGCTCATAGGAGAAAAAGAAAAGGACTGGATAACTGGAAGCAAGAGAGTGGCAAAGACAGACTGTGGAAAGGAGAGGTACAGTGCTGTTAGATCAACTTACGTCAACGCATTAAATCACTCTGCAGGTGGTCTGCCCTTAGTGTCAGCGCCAAAGCATTTGTATTGCAGCTATCAAAACTTAATAGTACAGGACTGCTAAGCATCGGGGCTTCCTTTGGGGCATCTGCTACCTGTTACAACCAAAGCATGAATGTCACCTGGTTACAAGGACCTGCTTTACCTACAAACCTTAACTACAGAACCAGAAGGTGTCTACCCTGTGGGGAACACAGTGTGTTCCAAGACATACAATTTGTTACTCGAACCTCTTTGTATTTCCCTTGTGGGGCAAAAAAGATCAGCAAACAGAACAGTGCTTTGGCACATACCATTTTTAGAGACAGAGAGGATAGCTGCTGTGACTGTTTAAGGCTCACTATTATAAAAAATGTGAAGGTTGATGCTATCTATGACTTAAGAGTCCCACACAGAGGTAAAGATGAAGGTTAAGGGAGGAAGGCTCTTTCACCTTTCTCCGTCATGCCCTTGGAAACATCCAGTCATTAATGACAAATGAAGAGGAATTTCTTCATTAAAAAGCGAGTTTAACACATGCCTTGCTAGGTAAACACTAAGAGGAAACCTGAAGCAAACAAATCCACTCCAGTATTACTGCCTTCCCATTAAAAAGACCTGGGTTTTTGTTTTGTTTGTTTGTATTTCACGGTCATCTAGGAACATCTTGCATGCACATGTATACAGGCCTTCATACAAGCAAATGCTTAAGGAACAATTAACAATTTATGCTACTGTAAAATAAACCTAATGGCAACAGTGTTACTGGAATTCAGTAATGAATAAAACTCAGACTGCATTTGGAAGACTACAGTTTTTCTAAAGCAACTGCATGGAAGTACACTCAAATTATACAATACTTCTGTACTGCTCAATCTTGCATAACTCAAAGAAGACAGACAGCATTACCCAGTGTGACATAAAACACAGCACACTCCAGAAAACTTATTTCCTGAACAAACTACTGCAAACAAATAAGCAAGCAGTTCCAATAATTGTAACTCTGATAATTTTTGGCACCATGATTTAGACGCATTCGGAATTTTCTGCTGGACAGAATTATCTTCATTGCCAGAGAAGAAAATAAAATGGAAAAAAGGATATTTGGTTCGATACAGTTAACTAGTACTAACATTCTTCAAGTAAACATACAGTGAAGATCCAGGCACAGTCAATAAAAGGCTTCTATCTGACCTTTAGTGCCAATCTTTCTTCTTTGTAGGAAAAAACGAAGTATAAGGTCTTTACTGATTTTTATTTAAAACAAACAAACCAGCCCATCACAAGATAGTTCAAACATTTGCTATCTCACACAAAATACAAACCTTTTTATAGCAAGAAGAAGGTCACAGTACTATATAAAAGCAAACGTGAGGATGGGAGAAAAAGACTTCCAGTAAGCAGTGATTTCCTGTTCGTCTTTTGTGACATAATTGAGGTTGTCCACTGGCAGTTTGGCAAAGCTAAATTGTGTGTGCTCCTGTAACTGAACTGTCTGCCACAGGAAGAGGGAAGAAACTTTGAAGTGACAGAATTTCGGGTGACCTTGCCCTAAAGTCCACTATTATTTACTCTTTCTAAGCTCTAACTACAGCTATATCATCTGAAGCAGAGCCATATCCCCATTTCTCCCCTTCATTAGCCCATCGTCTGGAGGATTATAAACAGCAGAACATCAAACAAAAGCTGAGTATACAGGAGACAGATTTTATCCTGGTAATTTTTGTGTACAACCTACTGACAATCAGTGTAACTTCTAGTATCTGGATTAGTCCAGGAGAACGTCTGAGATCTAATTTCTGAACACTGTGAATATACAGCCCTTGAAATTTAGATTATTAAAAAAAAAAACAAACCCCAAAACAACAAGAGGCAGTTACTGGTTTATTAACACTATAGGAAGCTTTTAATTTAAGAACATTCCAAGGCACCTCTCCCTTTACTAATCTAAATATTTTTACAAGTACTGTCATATGATCTTAAACACTCTGTGTTATGGTATTACAAATATGACAGCAGCATTTTGATTATGCACAGCAAATCTCCACGGGTTTAAAAGGTATGTCAGGCTGCATGTATTCGATAAAACTTTAAATGACACACTGCAAAGGTATTGAATAATTTACGTCTTGCCATAGCTGTTTCCTGAGCATTTTATGCAATTCCTTTCCACAAACTTCAAAACAGTATCTAATTTTGTTTTTGAAACTAATTAACTTTGTTCTGCAATGCAAGTTGCACCGCTTAATAAAAATGGAACTGACACTTGTACACTATGTAACAAATTTCCACAGCATTAAATTATACACATCTTATACACAGCACTACTGTCATGGAAAGGATTCAGAAATCCCCTACTTCCTAAGCTGTGATTTCACAGTATTATCAATAAAAAATCCTTGTGAGGTATGGATGGGAAAATACTGATGCACGTCCCCGAAACAACAAAATGTAACATACACAGAAGGGAATGTGCAACACTTCTGAAACCCAAATTTTAAACATTCCTAATTTGTTTGACTTTGTTGCATTTGTTAAAACTGGGCCCCTAAAGAGAACTAATAAACTCAAGATTGCCAACTGTGACATCTGCTAGTATGTAACAACTCCATTTGCAAGAAATTAAGTATAGATTATTTACAAGAATTTTGCAGAAGGTATGCGTAGCCTTTAAAATAACTAGCAACTTCTGCACAATTGTTATGAATATAAACCACGGAAAAAACATGCATAAAACCCCTGCAATGAACTAGTAATCACAGAAATCTACTTTTTGGTGTTCCCACATGAGTTTAGTGCTATACTTGGTTTAATGGTATTTTAAAACTCTGAGCTCCCCATCCTCTCTAGTAGACTATTGTGTCTTTCTGCACAAATAAATTTTAGTTTCCTCTTGTCTTTCTGCCAGGAAAGTAGACAATCTTTCCCTCCTTTCTCTCCAGCCCACAACCTCTCCTAAGCACGCACCATCAGCTTACTCTGCTAAAAAGCTGAAGAAAACTCCACCTTCAACAGAACAGAGGTCATACCACTTCTTTTATCGAACCAACTGGTATCATGAAAATATTTCAGCAAATGTGCCTAGGCTATGAAAAAAATCCAAAATTCTGCAGTTACCTTTCTATTGTTCATTGTTCCTGGAAAAACTGGAGAAGATCCCAGATGTCACTCATCACTCTGGGCCTCAATTCATTATCCAATAAATAGTTTTACAACTGAAAAATTTTACAACAGCAGAGGGATAAACTGCTCTATTCATTGCATTTCACTCTTTTCAAATCACATTTCTCTTACTCAGTCTCTGTATAAATTTAACAATGTATTTTTGGCTTTATTTAAATAGCAAGATTTATCCTTTTAAAATTGCAGTGGTGTACTTGTAACACAAATAGGAACAGCATTCCTGTCCTAAAACTTTTAAGGCTGACAAAACCTGAGATGGGGCTGGTTCACTAGATGTATCAGGTTTTGCAGATTTTCAGGACAAATGACTAGGAGACTTCTGTTCCTATTTTATGCCTTCTTGAAAACCCAGGTTACACTTATCTGGTCTCTTCAGTTTGCAGGAAGACCCTTACAACAACAAAAACCTGCAAACAAAACACTGCTTACAGCTCTTTGTGAAGAGTTTGGTGGTTCGGGTTCCCCCTCCGCCCCCATTCCACCACCTCTATTCCACAAGAGGATCTTCCTTAGTAAAGTAAATATATGGTAGTTATAGAGTAGTTTTTTAAGACAAGGCAAAAAGACTTATATGACTCAATTTTGACACTGAACGGATTTATACTCTTACTTCCATTCTTCTGGAGGGTGTGCTAGTTCAAATTTCTCTCTCACATTGGACACCCCCATGTCCAGGTGTAGCCAGTGAACCTCCTCAGACTGCAGATGGCTGAGCCGTAACCCATAGCAGGCCACATTTTTCACTTTGTGACTGTCCACAATCTTCTGAATTATGCCCTAAAACAGAGAAACATACACTCCTTACAAGCCGTAAAATGCAATATATATTAAAATATTACCATGTAATACCCTATACAAAATACTAAGCAATAAATCAGGTATCACCTTTATTAAGAACACTAAACATGTTCAGCTGTAAGCTACTATTTCAGACAACGTTTTACAATTTCTGAAGTTTCACCAGCATGGCTTTACAAAACATCAGTAAATACATTTCCACGCATCTTATCAGAATTAAGCCACTATTTTCTCCATGTAAAGCAGAATAACATAAAAGCAAAAATATAAAAAGTAGATTTGTTGATGAAAGTAAGATGCATTTGTTCAAAAACGACCACCACCAGCCTTTAAAAGTCACTCTCCATCTACAACTGGAAAATCACCTTAGACTTTCATCCTATTTTAGTGCCCCAACAGCCAGGATTTGGTAGGTCTCGTTACAGCCCCTTGGTTTCCTTCCCCCTCTTCCCTCCACTCATTTTCTCCTGAGATTCAGCACAGATCCCTTATAAAATGGGGCAAGAGACAATTATTTGGGGAGATTCTCAAACAAAACTAATGTCCTCCTTGTTTGCCCGAAGTAAATTTCAGAGTTTGAGGATCTCTTGCCCGAGAAAGTAACCTTTAAGGAA
>VYZV01025835.1:0-23114 GCA_013401275.1 Pandion haliaetus | reverse complement strand
AAAAAGAATCATAACATTGCCATTTCCCTTCCATGTTAGACCTTAAAAACCTTAGAAAGGTCTAACACACTGTAACTAAAATTCAAATGTGTTAGTAGAGCACGGATTAGCAACCTTTCAGGTGCAGCATTCCAGGCTGTCCTGCTCTTACCCAGATTAGAAAATCAGCAGGAGATCAGAGCTGCCCCCTCACAATCCAGTAGAAGGTAAGGCTTGTCTCTCTGCAAGGCGGCAGATCCCTGCCAGTACAGAGTTTAGAGCTCAGGAGGAGCATGGGCTATCACTGCTCTCAGACACTTCTTTCAGAATTCATACACCTTTGTTTCTGACCCTGTAATGGTCTTAAAATTTCCTACTGAAAATGCTCATGTGCAAGCATGTATATCCATGCACATGCACGTGTATATGCACACAGATGCACAAGCCGCTGATTCTTGCTCAGAATTTCAGAAAACTTCAACACATAGCCAGTGGTAAGTACTACAGGAGCCAGAGGTGGGCTACTGGAGTGAGTTAAGCAAAAGGTTTTTTTACAGGATAACATTGTTTCCCAAAATTTGTTATTTTATATCCCAAAGAAACTGTTTAAGACCCCGATTCTGCAAATTAAGCAAGCAGAAAACTAACTGCAATGAGGGAATTAAAGAAGCACTAAGCCTGAATAGAGGGGGAAGATGACACATATAGGAGTGGAATCATGCTTTTGGTAAGGTGACAGTGAGCTGTTAGATCAGCTCACACATCAAACTGCAACTTTTAAATAACCTTCCAGAAGCAACACAGTGCACAGTAAAATGAAAAAAAAAAAAAACCAAAACCTTTCAAGCCTACGAGAAGGAAGCACAAGCCATGTTTAATAAGTTCATGGAAGTCTGACTCAGAAAAGGCTCCATCAAGCCCAGCACCCTGTCTCCAACAGCAGTGCTATGAGCATCCTCAGAAGCATCATTCACTTCAGTACCAGTAGTGCCTCCCAACACCCTTGTCTTATTCCATGCCCAGGAGCTGAACATCCACCGCTAAGTGGATGGTGAGCCAAAAATTGAATGAAGATGGACACAAACAGCAAAGCATGCAGGATGCTTGAGGAGGACTGTATGATGTGGGAGGGAAACTTCAAAACACACTGGCAAATCAAAGTTTTCAAGTGGCCCTACCAGCTGGCAGCACCACATAGACTAACCAGCAATAGCTGAGTCCTGGCAGCCAGAAGATGCCCGAGTTGCTGGGACAAGTGCCTGATGCAAACAAAGTAACCTCCCTGCAGTACATTGGTAAAACAACTGAAGGAAGAACCACAGCGGCCACAGATAGATGCCAGGGGAAGAGGCAACACCAGGCAAGCACATATGACACTTCCCCTAAATGCTCTCCCAGCCTCTGACTGTTTTTACCTGAGTCGATTTCCTGAGCCAAGCATTGTTTCTGTCATTCATTAGCCTTCAATGAAACACTCCAGTTACTCATCCTGTCTCCTTCTTAAAGCAGTTAACTTTTTGCAACCTTCCCAAGCAAGTTCCAAAGGTCTATTACCAGGTCAGTGAATGGTTTTAAATCTGAATTAAATGTATTGAGCACAGTGTATAAAAATTGGTTAAGTCTGTTCCTTGCCTGTATTTAAGGGTCTTTGTACCACATACTGCAAAAGAGAACATTTGCCCGTGTCCCAGGAAACACATAACAACCACCAAGTACTCTCAGAAGTGACAGAGACACATTTAACCTGTTCTTGACCCAAAGGACAATCTCTGCTTAGTTAGTAAAGCCTAACATTTTGGCAGGCATGCTCTCCTCTAAAGGGAATACTGCCAGTTATTCTATATGCATGCAAACAGAAGAGATTTCTTCATTTTCATCTCTTTGGGCACCCTGCATAGCGTAGGTAACATGCAGTGTTTGTTTTTGGAAATCTACCCCTTCCCCTGCCTCTGACACTGTCAGTTGATAATGAAAATGGGGGTACATGTTCTTAAGTGACAGTAATGCCAGCTGTGGTAAGAAATGGCTTTGGAAAGAAAAAAAAGTTAAGGCAAAATTACCTATGACCATGAACCACCAAGAATACTGATGCATAAGGCTCAGCTGAAACCACTAGTATTTACTCAGGAAAGAATCAAGCCAGACATCTCAGAACCTATCTAATTTTCAGGTTGGGATTTCAAAAGGACTGAAGAAGTCAGATGTCTTAATTCCCACCAAAAGTGTGTGAGATTTTTAAGCCTCTATCCTTTTTATAACATCAATCAATTCTAAATCTATCACAGAACCAGAAGTAAGTAATAATAAAAAAGTAAATGTATTTTCTAGATTATGTAAGAAGGGTACTCCATCCCTTCTGGCCAGGTAGTTAGTATTACCCCAAGAAAATAATTAGCAACAATTAGTACATACTGCAACTCAAGAAAAAGTCAACTGAATGTAAACAATAAGGACCAGTAGTGCAAAAGAGGTCAAATGCAAGTGTTTGAAAATACATTCTAAAAACTTATGTACGCCCAGAAAGGAAGAAGTGATGCTTTATGTGATACAAACACATTAATTGCCTTCTCTCCATTTTTGTTCAGGAATGCCACAGAGCTCATTCCAGATGCT
Source organism: Pandion haliaetus (assembly GCA_013401275.1). Taxonomy (NCBI): domain Eukaryota; kingdom Metazoa; phylum Chordata; class Aves; order Accipitriformes; family Pandionidae; genus Pandion; species Pandion haliaetus. Next base: position 20,522 of record VYZV01025835.1, on the reverse strand, counting down.
AACAAACCATAGCCAGAATCAAAAAATGAAGAAACAAGGAAATGTGGTGATTAAGACACTCAAAATGGCTGGTCTGCAGGGGAAGCCTCTCAAGTAAAACATCTATTTGCTTATTTATTTTTGTATTAATAAACCAGAGAAGCTGAATTTTAAAACATTCAGAGCCACACCTTCAATCAACATAAACCAGCACCACAACAGGGCGGTTCATTCAGCAACACGAACTCTCACCAAGGGAAATGCAGCATATAAACAGAGTAGTAAGTTCCCATGCAGCAGGACAGGGTTTGTTTTATCTGGCTGCTATTTCCAAACAGTGCAAGAATAATCTCAAAGACTTATGGCACCACAGCCATAAGTGGGTCACTGTATTTAACTCCAATCGGGTAATACACAACACGTAGAGCCTCCTTGGGTTCTGGACAGCCTCCACAGACCAAGTGGAAATGCTTGGAGTGTCAAACAAAGCCACTGCCATCACTCAAGGATGGCTGACAGCTTCTCTGTCTTTCATGGTCACAACGTGAGGAGCTGTGCAGAAGCATGCCTGATGTTTTTCATGGTGGTGATCAGAATGCTTAATCAGAAGTTTCCAGACAAACAATTTAACAGTTTAACCACTGCACAATAGCCATTAAAACATCCTGCTGAGATATGTCACGACAATCTTTTAACTGGAAGCACAGCCAAAGGAATCTGAAATCTTTCCAGACTTGACTACAACCAGCCTTTTAGCTTGGGAAGCTCCTCAGATGCATTCTTAAGTGGAAAAAAACAGGTAAGGAACACCAAAGTTTCAATCTGAATTACAAATTTATGACCTCAGATTAACACAGCTAGAAATACTCGTAGGAGAGCTTGACTCCAGCAGAAACCTACTCCAAAATGAGATTTCACTTTGGGTGCACACAGATTACCTATATGAATATAAATTTCTACGAGGAGTTTTCAGATGTCTGTTGTCATTCTCATAAATACCCTACAATTGTAAGGAAGTCACACAATCATATGCCAGTTGAATGCTGTTTACTGTAATCACGTTTACTGTAATTAGGTTTCCAGAGCTAACATTTACACCCCGACAATAAAACAGGCTAGTACAGCTGAGCAAGAGAACAGGAAGCCCTTAGAGGAACTTCTTATCAATAACAGGTAAGTGATAGGTCACCTTTCCCTCCCTTTAACCCAGAGAGAAGAAAAAAAAAGTTTTTTCAATAGCTAGAAAACTGGATAGCACTCATTTTTACTCATTTGTCTACAGAATCCACAGATATTTAACACAGCTAATCTGAAAAATAGATTAATATTCTTCCTGTATTAGGAGAATGCATCCAAAAATAGAATTTACAGTACAGTATATTTAGGAGGCTGTTGAAAAATCAAGACAGACCAGAGAAAGGCCAAAAGGTGCAGGACACCCTAGGCTCTCCCAGTGCCTATCAATAATACCTTGTGCTTCTGTAAATGAGTGAAAATTAATTGCTTGCTTGTAAATTACTAACACTCATGTGCTACTATGGATAAATTGAAGTTGGAATAATATAATCCCAGTGTGACTATAAACCTAATTTCCCTATTTAGTAGGAAGGAGAAAGTGTCTTGCACTAGAGAAAGTCTTTAAGTAGCACCTCTGACATAGGGACACAGTGTTCATGTTTGTGAAGTACTTCAAATATGTCAAATGCTATTCATATATCAAGTATTGTAACTCCCAATGAGAGATTTATATGGCGACCTTAAAGGAAGAGCTGGACAACAGCAAACTACAAAGCTCTGATGCAAATTAATTTAAAATTTCCATAAAAGAAAAATCCATGCCCTCACAACACCAAAACGCGGATTGTCCTCTGATGACACTATGTCTGACATAAAAAGAGGAAAGCCCACATCCCTCTTCTTATCATTATCATGCTACTTCCTCTCTCCTGCACTGATCCAGCAAACACATTTGTACATCACGTGATAAATTAGATTGGAGAACTGATCTAGCTGAACAAGAATTCTGCCACTGAAGCCCAGCAACATATATTGAAACTATAGCCTGAAAATACTATTCCTGAATCCTGAATCCTATTCTGGTGCCTAGGATTTTGTCACCATGCAAGCCCAGAGACACCATCAACTCAAGCAACACATCCACGTTCATCAACTCAAGTAACACATCCACGTTAAGTGCCTCAGCATCTTTCACACTTAAGCCATACACAGATAGTCACCCAAAGTGCCTCCCCTCATCCACACGTCATTCCACAGGGAACCTCCGAGCACACGCCAACAGCACTGACAAACACTGAGCTGGTACAGCTGTGCTTTCCAGTCTCCTTGGCTGAATCAGCACTGCTCTGATCCTACTGCATTCTGATATAGTTTCCTAAATAAACATAACGATATTTTAAATGTTCACAGTAAGTTTAGTTTTCCAGAAGCTTAACATATAGAACTCACTATCCCCTACCCTCAGTTGCACTTGCAAAGTCTACGAGCTTCCTTGGATCCCATCCTGTATGGCTAAAACCTAATGTAGGATGTCCTCTTGACTTGAGGGGCAGGTGCTGATCTCCTCTCTCTGGTGACCAGTGACAGGACATGAGGAAATAGAAAGAAGCTACGTCAGGGGAAGTTCAGACTGGACATTAGGAAAAGGTTCTTCACTGAGAGGGTGCTTGGTAACCGCAAGAGACTTTCCAGGGAAGTGGTCATGGCACCAAGCCTGTCACGCCTGCTGTGCTGGTTTTGGCTGGGATAGAGTTAATTTTCTTCATAGCAGCTGGTATGGGGCTACGTTTTGGGTTTGTGCTAGAAATAGTGTTGATAGTACAGGGATGTTTTTGTTATTGCTCAGCAGTGCTTACACAGTCAGGCCCTTTTCTGCTCCTCGCACCACCCCACTAGCAAGTAGGCTGGAGGTGCACAAGAAGCTGGGAGGGTGTGAGACTGAAGGAGTTAATGTCTCAAACACTGTGGTGGGGCAAGTTCTGTGTAAGGATCTGCACAAGGAGGAACCCTGCATAGCAAGGAACCACAGGTGAAAAGAAGCCGATCAGCACAGGACATCAGCAACAGGAGACGGAGGGCGTACTGGAGGGTGTGCAGCTCCCTGTTCTGATGTGCTGTTCTGATACACTAAGCAGGGCAGCTCACCGTGTATGACCAAAGATCAAACAATGGTCCCATCTGCACGAAAGAAGTTACTCCCCAAACGACCCGCAAGGCCACTGACCCATTTCCCAAAGGCTCACAAACCGCCCATGACACCTAATTAGCCTAATGAGTTTGAGTGCCTGCCTGAAGGAGGGGCAAGGAGATGATAAAAGGACAAAAATGTAAGCCCACAGGCACATGCCTTCAGAACTGCACCTTTAGACCAATGCTGGGCCCAAGACCAGTGAAATCTTTCTATTCTCTTTGTCTCTCTCTATTTCTCTCTCCTCTTCATAATCCCTACACCTCACCCCTTTAAGACATAAAACCTCTAACCAAGTCTGAGACTAGGAGTGGATCCAGCTGCCCCTGGGCTCCTCTCTGAGAAGGAGTCTATAGAAAACAAGGGGGGCTGCTCTGAACCTTGTGACCCAACGGGAGGCCTCTCCTTATTTTCTTCCCTGAATTGATGTACATGGTTACCACGGGTTACGCAGTTTTCTAAGGTAGTTCCATGCCAATTCCTATTGTGAGAAACCCTGCCACCTGCTGTTAATGCACTCCCAAGTGCAGTTTGCTTCTGCCATGAATAAAATGTTTAACTGAGGAATTCTGAACTCAACACGACTCCCTGGTCTGTCCAACCCCTGTTGTGAAAGAGGGGACACAGCCAGGACAGCTGACCACAACTGACCAAATCCAAAATAATAGCCCCATACTAGCTACTGTGAAGAAAATTAACTCTAGCCCAGCCAAAACCTGCACACCTGCAAGAAGCAGGGAGATAGACTCAATGATCCTTATGGGTCCCTTCCAACTTGAGGTATTCTACGATCCTATGACTTGAAGCCACCTGTAGATGTAGGTGTTTTCAGAAAAATGTCAAAGGGCTACTTATATTGTTCTTAAAATGTTATTTTCCATGTTTGTCACATCCAAGGATATCAAAGAGTATTTTGCAGAAGTAAAACAGCCATTCTAAAGACCAAGGGTATTTCTGTCTAATCAGTCTGATTATCACAGTACCATATACCTTCTGTTTCATACTGCTTATATTTGCAGGTCCATCATTTTGAGTTCTTGGTACTTAGAAGGGAGGCACACATTAGCTAACAATACAACTGCATTGGGTTTCTGTGGCAAGGTTTTGGTGACAGGGGGGCTGCAGGGCTGGCTTCTGTGAGAAGCTGCTAGAAGCTTCCCCTATGTCCAACAGAGCCAATACCAGCTGGCTCCAAGATGGACCAACCGCTGGCCAAGGCCGAGCCCATCAGCAACAGTGGTAGCACCTCTGGGATAACAGATTTACAGGGCGGGGTGGGGGGGAGAACCCAAACAAACTGCACAATTGCAGTCAGAAGAGAGGAGTGAGAACATGTGAGAGAAACAACCCTGCAGACACCAAGGTCAGTGAAGAAGGAGGGGGAGGAGGTGCTCCAGGCAACAGAGCAGAGATTCCCCTGTAGCCCATGGTGAAGACCATGGTGAGGCAGGCTGTCCCCCTGCAGTCCATGGAGGTCCACGGTGGAGCAGATATCCACCTGCAGCCCAGGGAGGACCCCATGCTGGAGCAGGTGGGTGCCCAAAGGAGGCTGTGACCCCATGGGAAGCCCACGCTGGAGCAGGCTCCTGGCAAGACCTCTGAAGCCATGAAGAGAGGAGCCCACGCTGGAGCAGGTTTTCTGGCAGGACTTGTGACCCCGTGGGGGGACCCACACTGGAACAGTCTGTGCCTGAAGGACTGCACGCCATGGAAAGGACCCAAGCTGGAGCAGTTCGTGAAGAATGGCAGCCTGTGTAAAGGACTTGCATTGGAGAAGTTTGTGGAGAACTGTCTCCCGTGGGAGGGACCCCACGCCGGACAAGGGGAAGAATGAGGAGTCCTCCCCCTGAGGAGGAAGGAGCAGCAGAAACAACATGTGATGAACTGACTGCAGGCCCCATTCCGCATCCCCCTGTGCCGCTCGGGGGGAGGAGGAAGAAAAATCGGGAGTGGAGTTAAGCCCAGGATGAAGGGGGGGATGGGGGAAAGGTGTTTTTATTTAGATTTAGGTTTTGTTTCTCATTATTCTACTCTGATTTGATTGGTAACAAATTAAACTAACTTCCCAAAATCCAGTCTGGTTTGCCCATGACGGTAATGGGTGAGTGATCTCCCTCTGTCCTTATCTCAACCCACAAGCCTTCCGTTATATTTTCTCTCCCCCATCCCACTGTGAAGGAGGTGAGTGAGCAGCTGCAAGGTGCTTAGTTGCCGGCTGGCGTTAAACCCCAACACATGGCTAGAAGTTAGTCTCCTCAGTGACTGAGGTTAGACTGACAAGCCTCTTGCCCTTTTTCAAGATAGGCAATATCCTTCTTGGGAAGTGTTTGGAAACCAGGAATGCTGCAGTGGATGATGAGGGATGCTCATAAATAAGACTTTAATACCCTATTCCCTGGTGGTGCAGTAATACTGCAGTGCCAGCATAAACAGGCATCTCCTTTCTTCTGCCAGTCTTCTCAATTGTGTCAGTCTGCAAGATGATGCAGCTAACAAGATGGCAGAAATGATCTGGATTAAAAACAACACTAAGACCAATCATTCATTCTAACTTGGACTGAGTTTGCCAAACAGTCACAACACCTACGCCAGCACAACTAAGGTGGCAGCATAAGAAAACAAACAGCAAGAAGGAAGCTGGCACGGCTGCCAGAAGAAACACTTGTCTAACTAGGATATCATCTGAATTGTAGACCTTTGCACTAGAGGCTCCTTCCATTCCTCCACCACAAAGTCGATGTCCAATCAAATACTCAGGTTTCCTGTATTACTGGGTGAAAGTACAGCAACATGATATGCATTGGATGGGAGAGGCAAACTGGAAAAAAGCAAGCAACAAATACTAACACAGTAATGCAGTTTAAGAAACTGCTTTAGTGATGTCTTGGCTGAATGTGCTTCAGCCCTTCTCCTCTGAAAAAGTTCAAATTAGGGAACTGACTGGAATCCAATCCTGTGCCCATGCCTTCTACCTGTGAAAAATAAGATTCTGCAGGTGGGTAGGGAAGCTGATGAATTTGCTCTGGTCTTTTTCCGTGATGTAGGGGTGGCAGATAGCCAAGGCATGGCCCTTGACTTCAACATTTTTAAAGTTAGATACAACCTTATCCTTAGCTAAGGATGATGGTCTTTTTTTTTATTCAGCTTTTTGACTTCTCATTGTGTCAACATTAAAGAAGCTGACATTTTGGGCTGGTACTGCAAAGAAAACAGAGAAAAGGGCATCTGAATGATGAACAGGTTAAGAGAGCCCTGGATGCTGTATCTTTATTTCTCAAAGACTAACTATGCTTCTCTCAATGCCAGAAATAAGGTCAAAGCTGACAGCTAGAAGTTTTAATGCCATCTCTATCCAGTTTATGTTTTAGACAGTCTTATAAAATTGGAAGAAAACAAACCTGTATGAGAATCATGTCTGGCAATAACCTGGTTTGAGATTTCTGGTTTTTATTTCCACATAAATGATGCCATCTTTACTTCTCACAACTACTATTCAAGAATCGAAGAGAAGTTTTAAAGGCTAGAAGTTTAAAAAAGGTGTAATGGATGCAAGCTGGGCACCTCTGGGGTGGGAAGGCAGACCATGGAGAAGAACTGCACTTCACCAAAAGCCATCTGTAGGGGGTTCGCATAAGGTTTCCAAATGTCTGTTTTCTAAAAGACCCAACCCATTCTTACCCCCTCAGTCTGCTAAATGCAGTACACTCATTTCTCGATCAAATATGGATACAATTCTGTTTCAACCACATCTTCCGGAACCATAAAGGTGATTTACTTGCAACTGCTGATCAAGATGCAGCGGCAGTGTTTACTTTCAGGGTGCACTTGAGACCAAAGAAATTCCATCTCAGCAACACCCACCTACTTGCATGCCACACCTGAGGCTGTGAACAGGGCAGAGCATGCCCTGCATCCTCTCCAACCCCAAAGCCTGGAAATCCCTCTTTGTGAATATGCACGTAGACAACACATCCAAATCCAAATGAAGCCATACCAAGATAAATAGGAAACATAACCTTTCTTTCTCTGGCAAATGTATGGCTATCTATATACAGACTCCAAGTAGGAGACTACTGCTTGCAAATTCATAAAAGCCTTTTTTTTTTTCCTTTTGGAAACAAAGCATGTCTTCAGTATAATACCAAGGAAAAAAGGGTAAAGAGGGCATGCCAGTTCTCTGAAATCCAAAAAAGTATTTCTAAGAATTGAAAAGCTGCCCTTGAATCCATTGCAGAATAGAGACTCATTCCTCTAAGGAAACACTATCTTTGAGGGACTAAATCCATCCAGAATAAGCAGAGGTCCACTGCCAGTTCTCCTCAAAGCAAAGCCTACGTACAGCCATGCTGTTGTCTTGGTTAGAGACATTTCAAGTCAAATAGCAAGGAAATCATACCTTTAGTACCTTTAGAGCAGAAAGCTAAGGTCTATTCATCTGAGTTTAAAAATATGAGTTTTTTAATGAAAAGGGTTTCCCCTCATGATCAAGGATTTGTGTATAAGGTGTACAGCTAAAGCACTGTTTCCACTCTACTCTTAAGAAGTCATAACAGATTTTTTTATTATTATTATTAAAGGGAAAAGAGCCTTTCCTCACTTCTTTGACGATCAAACACATCCCTTCCATTGACAAAGGCAAACTTGACTTTGTTAGAAACAGACAGTGTTAGAAATTACAAATCAGGAAAAAAAATTCCACCCTTACTTTTGTTTGGTATTAGTACATTCTACAAAGTCCTCTGCTTTACCAGCAGAAATACCTTTAATTGGCTCTTCTGGAGATTTCAGACCAAGTCTGACTTCCTTTGAATACTGGAAAGGTTCCTCTGCTATCATCCCAGAAGCTGTGCTAACTGGGGAGTAGTCCTGAAAAACCTTTTTTTTCTTTTCCTTTTTTAATTGCAGAGCTGTCTCAAAGACATTCACCTCTGAATATTCTTACAGAGCTCCCTGGAAACAAGCCAAAGGCCAAACCCAGCACCAGTCTCCTCAAGTTTGTAATTCGGAAGAAATGGAAGCTCTATTGCAGATTGTCTCTTCCACGAAAGGAGGGGGGCTAAAACTAAGACATAAAAACCTTAAAGACTATTTTAATCTTAAATTATTCGGCTTGGTCGAACAGCAGTTATTCCAATGGAATGTAGGCTTGTAATCCAACAAGGGTTTACTGTTTCTAATATAAATTTCAGGACATGGTAATGTATCAGTCCTAGATCTTTACTATGGGAGTACCTGCACATTCAACAGCCATTGGCCCAGATTAACAAAATAAAAAAAGAATCAGATTTGTTAAAAGAAGAAAGTTTAACAGCAACCCATCACATTCTTCTTTGTCAGTAAAGGAGAACAATACAAAAATCCCGTTACTTTTAGAAAAAACTATCCAATTAAATGTGTATATAAGAAAACTAAAAATTAAGGCAAGCCTCAAGTAACTGCTACTTGTCTGTTCTTTTGATCCTGCTTTATAAAAAATATGACACATTTGGATATGTAACTCTGCAAATTGAACTCATCATTGCATTTCTTACAGGGAGTGTAAGTTTTGGATCCTTAAAGCCCATAACCACAGGTATTTCTGAGCTGGAGAAACCAGAGATGTAATCTCTACTTTTGTTTTTCAAGTTTCTACATACTTCTTAGGAAAGATAACCTTGATTTCAAGTACCATATAAAGAACCCTAGACTTCGTCCACTGTAGAGGCTTGCAAGGTTAAAAACATACCAAGACAGTTTTTCTTCCCTTGTACCAAGTAATACACTTTATGAAACAAATCAATCGCATTAGATATATCAAATCAATATCATGAAGCCAGGGAGCAAAGATGTTGCAAGTGGCACCCAAAAAACCCTGTTCCATGTAAAGTAAGCGCATGCTATTTGTCTGCTCATTAAGTTATCCCTAAACACAGATATGAGCTTATTAAATTGACAAGAGACAGATTTTTCTGATCACCACCAATGAAAATCCTTGAATTTCACAGGTCTATGATCATGGTCACAAGATCTACTCCACTTAGTAATGCTGTTAGGTCTTTTCATATGCAGCCATGCCAGAAAATAAACAGTAGGAAAGGAAAAGAAAACATTCAAAACTCTTTAGTCTTTTTTACTTGGTTTTCTCTCGCACAAAGGAAACTTAATACCAGACAGAAGGAGACAACAGGTCTCCTTAACTCTGACAACTCTCTGAAGATTGGAACTGTGTCTTTGTAGTGGAATTTGAAGTACTGTGCAGAGAATACAAGTTTTGGAAGGAATGAGCAGATGGGAACCTACTTCTACAGTAAGAATCTCACAGAACAAAACAACCCCACATACCACCTACCACCACGAAAGATTCTGCTCTTGGAGGATAATTAAAAAAGAAGCAAACCACGAAGTTTTAGAAGCATTTGACATGTTAAATTGAGCTTCATTTCAGTGTAAATACCACAACACCTAAAAAATTGAAAGAGTAAGTGTAGTAAAGGTCTCAGCATTAAAGAGAATGTATGCTTCAGAATAAACACTGGTTTTTAATGCATCCATAACATTTCCACATACCTCCAAGGCCTTAAGATACTTAAAGTTACTCTTAAAAAAAATCCCAACCTTTGGGTTTTTTGTGTAGACTAACTGAAGAACAACATTGTACAAATACAAGCAGCAGGTGACTACCGGGGGGGTGGGGAACAAAGGGACTTAGTGGGGGGAGAAAGGACTCTTCAGGCTAAATTTTCCCACACTGCGGGGGAATGAGTTTCCAAACAAGACTATTTTTTTTTTAAAGTCATGTACACATTACATTTAAACATTCTAAACATGTGAGTACACACATCTTACATGTAAAAATGTAAAAAAAAATATTTTTTTTTTTTAAAAAAACATTAAAAGTGTCATTTACTGTCACCTTCATCCCAGGTCTCATCCCTGCCATCCTGCCATGAGGTGTCACACAGGTTTTTGTGGAGTATAAAGAGGTAAAAGTCAACTGACATACATCAGTAGCAGTATCTAGACTGATAACCACTGTTCTAAATTTCAAGTTTCTATTCTGCAAAAACGGGAAGAGTTGTCATTTCTTTAAGATAATACGTAATCATACATCAGATTTTTTTGTTCTCAAGTAAAGTTGGTAGCACTTAAACCTTTTTCTCAAGTTACTCACAATATACAACAGGTAAAGATTCTTTTAAAATAAAATGCAAAACTTCTCGTTTGTTTGCTTCCAGACTTTTACCTCCCATTTTTTGAGCATGAAGTTAATACTTAACCTAAAGATGGCATGAAAATGTTAAAAACAGACTTACTCGGACATCAGTAGCATCTCCATGCCTGATAATGCTGGCCCACGTTGTCGGTTCACTGCTATTTTCAAAGTAGTGAAAAACCTTTAAGACTCGTTCCATGGCCCCTGGGGAACGCTCCATCCCAGTACTGAGGTGAGTCTTTGCACTTGAACTTGGTGTATGATTCAAGTTTGGATCAAGGTAAGCTGCTGCCATGGTTTTGCTAGATGCTAGGTATCTGTCATATTCTAGGAATGGGAAACAAAAAAGAAATTAATTTTAGTTATAACTGAATCTTACACCAATTCATACAAAGCATTTACCAGAAATCCATAATGACTCCTTTTTTTAAAGGACATTTAGTTGCCTTTTTTGGAGCCCCCTCCTAAAGCCGTTATACATCTACAAACATAAAAAACCTACCCAGAAGACTACAAGAGAAACCACAAGCCCCTTGGAGCAATTAATCTGAATTTGGGTAATAAAAAGTGGTATCTTTAGCAAGACTTCTTCCTTTAGTTTCTCAATGACTTCACACAGGCCCCTGCCAAAGCCTTCAAGACCAAATAGCACCTTCCAATTTTAACGGGAGTTCCCATCCCTAAAATCTGCCATGTCTGGTCTTGCAACAAGCCTCTAAAGATCAGCATAAGGAAACCCCAACAGCCCAGTTACCGAACTGGAGGCTTTCCACTAAGAAGCCGCACACCAACACCAGGCTCTCCTGTTTAAGGCTAATACATTGTCACTTCACTTGTTTTGTGCTGCTTGGGGAACCAGTGCAACTCAAAATCATCCAGAGCTAAATTCATTATTCACTGAGGAACCATTAAGGACACCACTGTAACTCCTCTCATCAACTAAATAACTGGCCAAGTTTTATCATCAACTAGTCTGGTTTCCAAGTGATTTCCAAGTCTGGTGGCAAAAGGCATGGACCATGGTATGAGTCTGCATCTCAAAGAAAAAAGAAAAAAATTGCCTCTTGGCTACTGCTACAAATTAGTCAGCCACAAGCAGATGGTGTCTGAGAAATCAATGCAGTACAAGAGAAAAAGAACAAACAATACCTCCTCCCTCGCCTGACAGTTTCAAGCATCATTCCAGTCTGCTGGCTGGAAAGCGCAAAGAACCGCAGGGCTTTGCAACAGGACTTGGACAAGTGCACCAAGCTTTCTGTACCTCCTCCTCCTCACAGCGAGCAGCCAGTGGGGAGGCAGTTTTGGAAATCTGGAGATGTCAAAAATAAAATAAACTTGGTATTTTTGGCATAGTACTCTGAACGCATTTCTGGTAGTGAAGCTGGCCTGCAAAAGGGGGCTGGAGGAGAGTGAAACTGCTTCAGTACTGCTACTGAATGCCTGAGCCTTAGTACACTTCACTGCGAGGCAGAAGAGAGACCTATGCTTCCAGCTGAGTTTCTGTAACACCTGGCTGCCCTTCAACAAAGCTTCAGCCACCAACCTGCTACCCACCATGCTGCTCTCTGCTGACCTCCCTGACAACCGGTTCAGGAAACTATCAGGAAAAAAAAAAGGTGATTTGGCTTTTGCTTTACATATTAAACTGTCTGTATCTCAACCCATGAGTTTTCTCACTTTTACTCTTCAGATTCTCTCCCCCATCCCACCAAGTGTGTGGGGCTGTGTGGGGCTTCGTTGCTGGCTGGGGTTAAACCACAACACCGGGTTGGCTTAGTTTTATACCACAGCTGCCTGAAGTTGCCATAGGCATTAAACAAGCACAGAGGAAGAGAAGCAGAAGCAGCTGGTGGTTGGGGGCAGGAGGGGAGACGGTCTCCCCTCCAGCAGCAGCTAGCCTTTACACCAGTTCACCAGTAATGTCAAACCTCACCATGAGCTCAGCTAACAGGAATCTAGCACGGGCAATATCAAAGTTTGAAATCTTCAGACTGTAGATAACAACATTTGCTAGAGGCTAAAACAGGACTTGGAAGTTTAACACAAGGATGTTAAGTGTCTACCTAATTCAGACCCACAAGATAGAGGAAACAAACAGCCCATCTGGGAAGTATGTCTTTACCTCTTGAATAAAAGGCTGAATTGCATTCATCCAACAGAACTGTAAGAACTTAGAATTGGCAGTACTGGGGCAGACAAAAGGCCTCTAATGTCCTGCCCTCAGGGAAGATGGTAAGAGCAAGCCAAGGAGACACTTCTCCTAAACACCCCCCCAATGCCTGACCCTTGAGGGACTTCCCCCACCTGCCAAGCACCAGCTTAGCTTCATATCCCTGTTGCCTCTGTCTGAAAACTCAAGAAACTATTACAGCTTTTGTAAGTACAGCTTTTGTACTTTTGTTTTATTGTTCTCTTTCCTGGCAGTCAGTACAAATGTATTAAGCCAACCTTATGCCCACGTAAAAACCTTTCCTCCTATCCACCCTACACCAACAGATACAGATCTGAAAATGCCGGAAACCCCTCAGCAACGCTACTCTTGACTTACCCTCATGAAAGGAGCTTGTGAGCTGTTTTTGTATAAACCTCGACTTGAAAGCTGAAGAAGGTACAAAAATCTCCCGTGGCAGACAAATACCAAGATGACAAGACCGTACATGCTCCTAACTGCAGGGCTCCTCTCCCGTAAGGTTAAAATAGCCATCATGAAACTCCAAATGTCCACAGAGTGGGGAGTTTCATCAGGACAAATTCGCACAGATGAAGCCCTTCAATAGTGCAACTGCTAGGAATGAAACGGCAGTTTTAAGGCTCAGATGTAGGCCACTTAACTTCTGCATTATGTTCTGCCTCCTTCAGAACAACCTACCCTACCTCAAAGTCACTAGGCAAAAACGCTAAGCTTTATTTCAAGCTTATGTACACCAACAGCAGGAAAATTTGCTACAAACCAAAGCAAGATGAGTAATTTTTTCAGTAAAGAGGAACTAAAAGAAAGCCTGCTTTCTTTTAATTAAATTAATATTAATTCACCACATTCCATCCACTTAACATACACATTCATCAGGTTTTATTTGGATGAAAAAGAACACAGGGAAAAGCTACAGGAAAATACCAAAACAAGCATTTAAAAGATGTCTGACCACAGACTTAACATGGACAATCTACATCCCTTGGGAGCACAAACAGAAAAGCAATGAAAGACAACAGTTTCTACATACAGAAGTGCTCTTAGGCAGCATAATTTCAATGGACGGGCAAATCACTATCACATTTTTTTTTCATATTCATCACATTGAGAGGAAAATGTGGAATCAAACATCAGACTGACCGTACTGTGTATGGAACACTGTCAGTTTTCACAAGGTTTTATGGCACAAAGGTTTTTAAAGGTAAAACAACCTCCTATACAAAATTAGAAAAGCATTTTTCCTTCAGAATTTGATCATCATTGGGTTCCTTACCACTTCTTTAAAAAAATCGCAATGCTTACTTTATGAGGCACCAAAAGAGCAATAAATTTGATAGCTCAAGGTATAGAAACACATGCCACATCTCATTATGGACCTATTAACGTTCTCATTAAAACCAGCCCCTGGGTTTGAGTTTGTAATGTGACTGTAAAATTCTGCCCCAGGCCAGAACTTTGTAAAACATAGCTGCTCTTGATGCAAGGATAGTTAAACAACTGTTTTACAAGATCTGCTTGGTTGTTTTATGATACAAGGAAAGCTAAGACTACAAGACTAGTATGCTTATTTGGGCTCTTCTAAATTCAAACCAGATTGGTTTGTAATCCTGCCATTACAGATCTCAGTTTAAAAGAGCAGCTTTAGTCCTCTTGGTATTAAATAGACAAGCAGTACACTACTATGGAGCAGAAACAAGCTACAGTCAATGAAAGGAAGGTAGGTTTAGATTAGATGCAAGTCAAGAAATTGTTTACAATGAGGGCAGTGAGACACTGGAACAGGTTGCATCTGTGGATGCCCCATCATTGGACGTATTCAAGGTAGGACAGAACAACCTGATCTAGTGAGAAATGTCCCTGCCCATGGCAGGAGGGTTGGACCAGATGACCTTTAAAGTTCCCTCCCAACCCGAACCACTGTATGATTCTACATTGTGTATGGAGACTTAATTCAGCTGTATTTTATTGGATATTGTGGTGAAAAAAGAGTTGGGGCACATCCAGACTCATAGTCTAAAATCAAGTGTGGTCAAACTTGTTTGTATATGAAGTTGTGTGCCAACTATCCCTTTGAGCTTCCAAAAGTAAAGACTATTGTTCTCCCAATGCTTGCACTTTAGAAAAAACACCCTTATGTCTCAGTACTGTAAGACTTATTCCAAGCTTGGGGAAAGGAGTGAAGCAAACCAATCCTGCCCAGGTGATAATTAGTGGGTCTGCTAAGATGCTGCAATTGTTACCATACTATGATACCTGTTATCATTCAGATGATTTGCTCTACTGTGGTGGAGTATCTGTGTTTTTGGAAAGTGTATGGGAAACAGTTAAATGAGATTAGAAGATAAAGCTTTTCAGAAAAAAAAAAAAAAACAAAACACAAAACACCACCCAAAACCAAACCAAAAAACCAACAAAACAAAACCAACAACATTGCACTTCACAGATTCTCAAATCAATTACATGAAAGCACTGTTTACCTTTTTCACGCTCCTTTCTGTTTTTATACAATTCAGTTTTGAATATCTGCCGTTTTCATTGCTTAGGTACCAGTTATATTAGGAAAGTATAATAAAAGTTGTTTTATTTTCTCAAAAAAACACAAAATGATAACTAATTGAATCCTTCTAGAATTCATTTGCTGCTCAGTGTGACTCCTGCTGACACATCTTAAGAGCACTCCATATTCCGCACATTTGCTAACAGTATCAGGAACAAAGTCAGTAGTATGACTTCCAGTAGCACAATCAAAGTTCAAAGTCACATTTTACTACCAGATCCAAGTACTTAGAAACTAAATCATTGACTAATGAGACAGTCAAAAATCATTAAAAATATTTAAATCAATTAACTAAAAATTGATTAATAAACTGACAGAAAAATTGAAGTAGTCTCATAAGGGAAATCGTTTTGATGCCAACAATGTCTTCAACATTACCAGTTTGATAATACATTAAAAAAAATTAAAAAAATAAACAAAACTGTCCCCCATACTAGCATTGGCAGATGGCCAACAACACAGCATTAACAAGTTCATGGTACAAGGAACCAAGCTGCAATTATTTACCCTGTGACTTCATGTTGTCCTTTGCAGATACCATGAAATTTTATAATGTTGCTCAACCTCCGTATTCTGATCCCCATCTCAGTCTTGAAAGCATCAACATCTATGAGCTAAAGCCCCTTGTTGGTCACATTTCTGCAAAATAGCTTGGTCCATCTCAATTCAAACCTATAAATGTTTATAGATTCTTACAGATTTTTAAAAATATAAGAATCTATAAAAAATACAATAAAAATTCAGATTTCTTTCTCTGCTCCTGGTGTAGTAATTCTACAAGACTTTAAATACTTTAAAATATTGAAGTTATTAAAAGAAACACAAGCCTTTAAGTTACTTGCACTCTCGATAAACAATGCTGCTTTACCAGACTGTCTGGAAAGCAGCTTTGCAGAGAAGGGCCTGGAGGTCTTGGTAGACAACAAACCAACCATGAGCCAGCACATGCCCTTGCAGCAACGAAGGTCACCAGCCTCATGGGCTGTGTTAGGCAGAGCACTGCCAGGAGGTCAAGGGAGGTGATCCTTCCCTTGATTCAGCACTGGTGATGGGCACTGGGAGTACTGTACCCAGCGCTGGGCTCTCCAGTACAGGAGAGACATAGACAGAATGGAGACAGTCCAATGAAGGACCAAAAAGGCAATTTGGTGATTTGAGCATCTGTCATACAAGAAGAGGCTAAGAGAGCTGGGGTGGTCTGGCCTGGAGAAGAGAAGGCTCAGGGGGATCTTACCAATGTGTATAAATACCAGTAAAGACGGAGCCAGACTGTTGCCAGTGATGCCCAGTGAGGAGGACACGAGGCAATGGGCATGAAGTGACAAACAGGACTTCCCATTTAAATATAAGAGAAAGCTTTTGTGCTACATGGGTGGGTGAGTACTGCAACAGGTTGCCCAGAGAGCTGCAGAGTCTCCGTCCATGGAGACACTCAAATCACAACTGGACACAGCCCTTAACAACCTGCTGTAGTTGACCCGGCTCTGAGCAGGGGGGTTGGACCAAATGATCTCCACAAGTCCCTTCCAACCTCAGCGATTTTGTGATTTGCTGATTAAGACTGAATTAAGAATTTATTTCACACTCTGAATTCCTTAAAATTATCCATAATACATCTCACATCAGACAGTAAACATATGAATTTCAAGCTCAATCCATTTTCGCAGCTTGTATTAAATTCTGCTGTAGCTCTTTAAGGTATTAACTTGACTATCTCAACCTCACAGAAAGTAAGGTTGTTAAGTTCAATTTTACCTATGCTCCCCATGACAAAGCTTGTACTTTCAGAAGTCTGTGTTAAGAGTCATCACACCATGTAGCTGACCATTGGTATGCCATCTCCTGATAGATTAAAATAAGATCTGGTCCCAATGTTTGCTGTTGGGACATCAAGTGCATGACTTGCTAAAATCCTTAGCAGCACTTAAAAGACACACTTCTTCTTAGAAAACAGTCATAGTGTATTCAACTACACATTGACGGTCATGTGGCACGGTTGCCTGGTTATGGCAACAGTCTAATTCCCAGAAAACCAGACAGGATGGAATAGTGGAAAAAAACAAAGTGGCCAAAGCAGCACCCCCAGAACACATACATGCCACAAGAAAGAAGCAGCAAGCATGCAAGGTGTGAGACAAGGTTTTTTGGATTTACCTGATGTTAACACCTTGTTACACATTTAAGGATGAAAATTTGAAAAAACCATTAGGTTTGTGATTTCAAATTAGGGACAAACATAAGAAGAGACGAGAAAGGGTATCCTCTTTCTTCCAGCTAATGCTGATGTTCAAAAGCAAAACAAAAAAGCAAGAATCCTTTGTTCCACCTTAGACACCTTTCAGCTATATTCACTCTTCTTGGTAATATTTGCTGTGACTACATCCAAGAATGCATTTATTTCTCTTGCTGCCTCTTCTCTGATCCCCTCCTGGTCACTGCTCCTCCAGCTATGTATGTATTTTTAAGTACATTATTTGCAGTGAAAAGTATCAAGGCCCTCAGATCAAAGTATAAAGCAGCACATTAAAACAATTTAAACACTGAGTTCTTAGTATCTATTTTAGTCTAAATTGATACAATAAATATTTCACTATATGGATATGAAAGGGAAGAACGGCCTGGTACTGGCAATTTCTCTGTACGCTTTTTTTTCCCTGGATAATATTGCCTAGTTACTAACTCTGTGTCTCAATACAGTTAAAAGCAGCAACGCACACTTTTTCTTTCTTTGCAGAGTTAAGTATTTTAGAAATACACTAGAAAAACAACATGAAAAGATAACACAGGCCAAAGTCAAAACAAGTTTAGCAATACACACTGCCAACATGGGAAAATTTATTTCAATTATAACAATGTTTTAGATGAAACATTCAGGGGAGCATGAAGGAGGAATTCAGAGAAAGCAAAACCCAGATGAACCAAAGCAATATGACAACCTTGAGCCTGTAAAACACAAGGCAAGCACATCTCAGCAAAAATCAGATAAATACATGTATCACCTAAACTAATTGAAACAAGGGCATATTCCATGCACAGCTGCTATTGATGCAGGCTGTCATAACAACATGTAAGTCACTTTTGCTAAGTGCTACAGAAGCAGTAGCCTCTTACTTGGGCAGCACTGCACCTTGGGATGAAGAGACAGGTAAAAGTTTCAGGGCACTGACAATTGGCTGAACTATTTGTACTGTCAAGCAGCAATTCAAATTTACCAAGATGTCTCGCACTCTGTCCATCCTGTGACATTCAAAGTGGTACCCATCCTTCTCATTAAGAATCCCATAGGATTAAGTCCTGACATACCTGAAACACTCAGCTTAACCCAATTTTATTGTAACATTACATAATCTGTGCTAGCAGCAATTCCCTTTGGAGTTGGCACCAATTTCTATTTTTAACATTTAAAATTTAATAATGAGGAAACATCAGTTGTGTTGGGAATACAAGAAAATCAATGTCTGTATATGCTTTAATTAGAACAAGGTATCCAGCTAGATACTTGCCTAGTTTCTTAATAGCACTCTGAACCTTCACTGGTGGTCCCTTGGAACCACTGAAATCCAAGTAAACACTAATCTCCCCTCACATCTTCTGTTCCTGATCTTCTGAATTTCTCTAGCAAGTTATAGAGAATTATAGTGGTGCAGTTTTCTTACAAAAGGCACCACAGAAGTGAGCAAGTAAGAATTCTGTATTTTTAAAATAAAATTGTATCTATTTTGAAGATGCACTACCAGTTGACAGCAGCCCTTCTATGAACATCAAAACAAGAGTGAAGCAAGCCATAAGAATTCAAGTAATCTTTTCTAATACTACTTACTGAAATACTGCTCTATGGAGGCCCTACATAGCACAAAGCTCTTCTTCAGAACAGCTTTAGAAGTAAATAGAAACAGTGAACTTTTACCATCTTTCTAGAATAGTAAAAACTAATTAGAATTAGCAATAATTCAAGCATGGTCCTCAGAAATTAAAAACTAGATGTGCCTGAAACTAGAGGCTGCTAAGGGAAGTAGTAAGGTAATCTGGCCACACACTATCACAGCTCAACACATTTGGGTTTGGCTACCATTTGACTTTAAACCTGCCTTTCCTAGTTTTACAGTACTGAATGATACCATCTCAGTCCTATATTGCAAAGCATTCAACTAGACAGGCTTTTAATTTTTAAACCCTCTTAACACAGTTTTAACCAGAAGCACACATCAGATAAAAAGCACTTAAGTGCTCAAGAGGCACAGAGCCTGACAACAGCCATATTGTTGCATTGCATGACAATGGCCTATTACAAAATTAAATGACCTGTAAGAAGTCTTACTTAAACTCATTCTGACTTAAGCATTTTCCAAAGCCAGTAATTACAGCCTCTGGTATATAGTGGGAAATGAAGATTCTTATTCAAGTGATTGAATGGAAGTTCAATGTAGGCTGACCATAACAAGTACAAACTTTTTGAGATTATGCTTCTGTGTATCTCCACATATACACAAAAATCAGTGATGTTCACAGTTGCGGTTGTTGGAACTGAGCACATACCATGTGTCTCCTTCCATCCTCACATAAGATCCTGAAGAGCATACTCCGCTGGATCCCCTTAGGAATCAAAGCTCTTGGCCCCTCAAGAACTCAAGATTGTGTTTAAGGACCTAAACACCAGTGCCCTGGTTTTGGGTGGGACAGAGTTAATTTCCTTTCTAGTAGCTGGTGTAGTGTTATTTTCTAGATTTAGTACCAGAATAATGTTGATAACACACTAATGTTCTCAGTTGTTGCTAAGTAATGTTTAGACTAAGTCAAGGATTTTTCAGCTTCTCATGTCCAGCCAACAAGAAGGCTGAAGGGGCACAGTAAGTTCAGGGGGGACACAGCCAGGACAGCTGACCCACACTGGCCAAAGGGAGATTCCATACTATGTGATGTCATGCCTAGTATATAAACTGGGGGGAGTTGGCCGGCGGGAGGAGGGGCACAGAGCAGATCGCTGCTCAGGAACTACCTGGGCACCAGTCAGTGACTGGTGAGCAACTGCATTGTGCATCATTTGTTTTGTATATTTAAATTCTTTTATTACTATTGTCATTTTATTACTGTTATCATCATCATTATTATTTTCTTCCTTTCTGTCCTATTAAACTATCTTTATCTCAACCCACAAGTTTTACTTTTTTTCCTGATTCTCTCCCCCATCCCATGGCGGGGCGGGGGTGTGGGGGAGTGAGCGAGCAGCTGTGTGGTGCTTAGTTGCTGCCTGGGGTTAAACACGACAACCAGCCCCATCATTCTTTAGCTAGGCATTTGTTCCTCCTAAAATCTCCATCTACTGCACCTAAAGATAGAAGAGTAAGCAGAATTAGCTTATTCAGTCAAAGAATCATAAAAACATTTAGGTTGGAAAAGA
>VYZV01025834.1:49066-90869 GCA_013401275.1 Pandion haliaetus | reverse complement strand
TTTCCCTTTTTTTTCCCCCTCTTAATTACTGAAATAGGTCTGTGGTTAGAGAAGCTGGAGACTCTCCCTCCACCACCAGAAGGACCTCATGCCACATAATGGGAGAAAACCACTGCTAAATGTTTCACGTTACACTTTTCCCCTTTCCCTCTGGTCCTGTGTATTTAGCGTTAACTGCACAATGTAGGTTTCCTTTTGTTTTAATTGTGATGAATTCCAGGGAGAAAGAATGGATCGCTCCCTCGTTTTTCTTTCTACTGTAGCCCCAGCCATCCTGATGACAGATCTTGTCATTACGCGGTGTCATTTTAGATGTTTGCACTGCACCAAAAGCAAACGGAGGAGCCTGCAGTCTAGGCTGTGGATTGAATAACAATGTTTTTCCAGCAAAAAAATCTGTGAAGTTTTTAATCAGAAACACGAGTTTCGCAGAGGCAGCCTGTACGCTGCTCCCGACCCAGCAAAGCGATGTCTCGCATCTCCCTGGGTATCAGCTTTTGTGGCCCTTTGTGTTTCTGAAGGCTGTGAAGCCATGGAGTCATCTTGAACTTGAAAAGCAGGAGGGCTTGTGTTTTCCCGTATGCGGTGGATCCTCTGGGAGAGCTTTCCAGTTGCAGGCTCCTCGTTAAAGCAGAGGTTGGTGATGTGTGGCTGGGAAATGCTGGGGACAACGTGTGTCTGGAAGGAGAAAGGACAGCGCCGAGGGGCTTAAAATCACTGCATGGGAATCGGCTTCTCGTGAAGAGCCTGTGTGCTAAAGATGGTGAAAACTGCTGATGCAGGAGAGCGGAGCATCTTTGGTAGGCATCTGTCTCCCAACCGCCTTCTTTCAAGCAAGGAGGGCTGCTGAGGAAGCCTCTGCTCTGCAGACCTCCTGCTGCCTTCCTGACTTCTCAGAAGGGTCATGTGAAAACTAATGTGATCAAAAGGGGTTTAAAAGTGTTATTTAAAGCGTGATGACTGTTCTGCAGAGCATTTTTGTCACGCAGAATTAGGCGATTTGGCTGCTTGTCAGCTGTGACCCCAAACTTTGCTGTGGGGTCTCACCGGAGAGGAGATACCGGTAACTGAGAACTTGTATGTGGTTGCCTCACTTGGGTTGGTCTTGTCCCTCTTCAATTTTTCTTACAGTGCCTGAACATGCTGCCTTGCTGTTGCCCTGTGAAGTGTGTTGAGCTTCGTGGGTGGCAGTGGACAGTGTATGGTGGATCCCTTTTGTGATACCATTTGTGGGGCTTGGGGAAATGGACATGCCCAGGAGATGGCAAGGAGACCGGCTGCTCTGGCACAGCCTCTGGGCTCTGTGGAGCTGACTCTAGTTGTCTGAGTAATTTTGGGTGTGATGTATAGTTTGGTAGGACTGAAGGACACCCAGCAAAAACCTGGTCCTTGTGGAAGAGGCAGAAAACTCATCCACCAGCAGGCTGAGTTGGGCTTGGGAGCTGCCACAGAACGCTTGGATGCTCTGCAGGTCTCTCCACTGTCAGAGTTGCTGCTTCTCAGATACCATCAACGCACTTCATGTACATGATGGATGACAGCCTTGTGACCCCCCAGGGATGTGCATAAGTGCTGCCATCCCTCCTGTGAGGGACCAACGGGGATGGGGGACCCCAGTGTGCAGGCAGGACTCTTGCAGGAAGAGTGCAGAGCCAAGATGGAGATGTGGGAAGCACAAGGTGACTTGAGCAAGTGTTCCCCCCTCCAAAGTGTGGTCCTGCTGGAGGTCCCCATGTAGCTTACCCTTTCCTGGCTCTGTGCAGAGATCCCAGGGACAGGAATCATTTGCTTTGCCCAGTGCCATGGGGCAGGTGCTACATCTCATGATGCGAAGTCCTCCAACCTCTCACTAGGTGGTTCCTCTCACTTTGCAGCTTATAGGTTGAAAGCAAGCTTGAAAAACATTTTTTCCATATGAAATCAAGGTGTGTGCCTTTCCTTCACTTCAATTTTTGCTGGATGTTGAAATTCAGCATCAACCTTCCCAAGTTTGACACCACCCCTCACCTCTTCTTCTGGGATTGCTCTGGTCAGGTTTGTCACCAAGGGCTGGTGCCCAGCACAGCCACTGGTGTGCAGCAGTTACTTGAACGACTCCCTGTCCTGGAATAAAAGTCCCTTCCTTCGGAAGAGTTAATACACTCACAAAGTTTCCCAAAATGATTCTGGAATAAAGTGTCCACAGAGGAGACTGATCTGGAATAGCAATTGCTGAATAATTTATTCTGCAATGAGCAGTTAATTTCCCTATATGGAGCAGTCCTAATAAGCTCCAAAATTTAAGCTTTATTGGTTTGGGGTCAGGGGGGAAGGAAACCACAAAGTTTGTGAGGCTACTGAAGTGAGCTAAGCTGTTTAAGTGTATTTCTACAATATAATAAATGTTTGGCTATGGTCTCCTTAGTGAAATTCAAGAGCAAAAAAAAAAAAAAAAATTAGATGGGTTTATTATAAATGGGGGCTGTAAAAAGTGGCAGGAGAGGGGGATTGTCCTGGTGCCTGCTCCTGGGGTTGGTGCCCAACTCCCAAATGGGGGATGGAGAGCAGAAATGGCAAAACAGTGTCATCTCAAAGGTTTTTCCACTTTGGGGGAGCAGTTTCAATGCAGAGCGAGCCCTTTTCTGTGCTTAAATGTGAGGTTTTCAGAAGGAAGTTAATTGACCTTTTCAGCAAATCTGTTGCTGAGGCTATTACCACAAATGCTATTGAAACGCTTCGTAAATATAATGTTCGTTTAACAACATTGCCAATAACTTAGAAAGTCAGACTTTATCCTCCCTTTAAAAAAAAAGGCTATTCTTAGTGGGAAAAAAAAAGTCTTTTTTGGGAAGAATTTGGAGCAGATTTTCGTACTGAATCTAGGCTGCCTCATTCCCTCAGAAGGCTTCGAAGGGCCAGGAAAATTATAACTAATAACTTCCCTATAAATTGTAGAGCTGCTATTTTAAGGTCTGGTGTCTCAGGGAGGATCGGGGTGGTGTCCTGCTTCCCTCCATTGCTGCATGATGCCCTGGTTTGATTCTTTCTGGTACTTGTTAAGCTGACTGCTGGTCCTGCCCCATGCAAAACCTAAAAGTGGGAAGAAAACAAGTCAGGAGGCTCTCAGGCTTGGTTTTGCTTTTGATTTTCAATATTGGTGGACTGAATTTGGGTTTTGGTTTGGAGGTGGCCCGCTCTGGAGGCAGTTTTAAGTTGCAAAATATGCATTGAATACAATTTATCTTTGCGTATTTGGAGACAAAATCCAAAGCTGCTCCCCAGTCTGAGGCTAAGACCTGGAAAACCTGCCGATGCAGGAGGGAGGCTGCTTCTTGGAAAAGCAGATCAGCAAGGGGAGCATATATATTTAGAGAGGAGAGAAAAGGGTGTCCATGGCTCTAGAGCAACTTCTCCGCTGACCAGACGGTACCCAGGGATGAGCCCTTAAGCCAGGAGCAATGGGTTAAGGGCTCTAGCATGGGAGATACTTTGCTTTTAGGGATCAGGATTACATTTTTGTGAGGCTAAGAGTTATGTGAATTGCCACATGAAAAAGGCAACGAGGGGAAGAGTACTGCTCTGCTGGCTTTTGACTGTGGTGAAGATCAGTGATCCCATCGTGATGATGCTTGCATGGAGGGATAAGAGGCATTTCCTATTTAAAACCCTTTTATGTACTAGAAACCAGCATCTCAGCTGTTGGAAATCTGGGTGGCTCCATTGAAGTCAGGAGATTACCCCAGCTCAGCCTCGTGTGTGAGTTTTGGCATCTCCCATCGGTTTCCTTGAGGGAGCCAGGGTGGTGACAGCCCGGGGCTGGGTCTTCTCTGTGGCAGCCTCGACTGATGGGATGCATGATCCCAGAAGCTCCAGCAAAAATGAATTTCCTCCCCATGGGTATTTTCTTTCAAGCTTGAAACCAGCCCTGCATCTGTTGAGAAAACACCTGAGATATAACAAGGAACCGCATTGCTCCTTGTTCAGATACAGCCGCTCATGAATGCAGAGAGAAGGGTGCTTTTGAGATGGTCACAGAGATGCGTTGCTTTTTCTCCTTGATGTAGAGATGGTGCATTCACCACTTCTACCAAAAAATGTACTGCACATCCTCATCTTTCTAATTTCTTAAAACCACGAGAAAGCTCTTTATATTCTTACAGCTTACTGTAAGATACACTGTAGCAGTAAAGAGCAGAGACTTGACAGCATTTTGCCACCAGTTATTATGTGGGCAGCATATGTTAGCAAAGATGTAGTGAACTCATCCTGTCTTTAAGTCCTTTATATTGCTTATGCTGCTGCAAAAATGGCATTCAGGTTGGTTTGTGTTAGATCTGAACCGCTAGCAGAGGAATTCAGCTTGCAGGGCTGCACCTTAGTAGAGGAAATCAGTCTGAGCTTTAAAACTGGTTGTATTTTTTTCCTTCTTCCCCCAAACCATATGTCTTTAGAGCAAGGGTTGCATATCTGGGTAGATTAAAAGCCCATTTGCTGGCGGCCAGCGGAAGGGTCTGGAAGGTGATGCTGGAAAGGGTGGTCTTGGCTTTGGGGCTGGCAACAAAGACCCCCAAAAAATGGGTCTTCAGGTTTAGATGGGCAACAAAGAACACTCCAGGCTGTGGAGAAAATGGGGGAACAGTTGAATATTTTTGGGGAATGCCACAGATCAGGACCAGTCATCTGGAGCATGGCCTTGGTCCAGCCACCCCCTGAGCTGGGTAGGGGGAGGAAAAGAATCTCCATTTCAGACTCCTAGATAAACAAACACCAGAGATCTCATAAGGGCGATAATGGAAATCACTGAGAAATTGAGTTAATACAAGGGCGTTTGTGTAAGTGAATGCTTGGGACAGGGAAATGGCTTTGTCCTTTAACTCTAGTAATGCTGGAGCAGATGGGAAGCACGGTGCACTTCACGTGTTAGCTGGCTTGGATAAAGAGCAAGGCAGAGGCCAGTCCTCTTGGCTGATTAGAGGTTAACAGGGATAGAAACCAGCGGATTGACTCTTCATTTGCAGGAGGTGGTGTGGGATCAGAGCAGATGGCAGAGAGAGCATCCCTCCAGCTTACTCAGCTGCTCAGAGGAGCTTACGGCTCCCTCCAGCACAAACAGCCCCACTTGCATCTCCTGTGTTTACAGCTGCAGCTCATGCGTCTTCCCTGGCCTACCTGGAGACACAGTATTTCTTCTAAACCTGTGGTAGTTGGTGTCTGAGGCCATAGGTCTGTGTGGGGATACTTGCAGGCATGATGCATCCTCTCCAACTCGGCCGTATCCCTTTGTTACGGCTCCTCCGGCATCAGCTCAGCTCCTTACCAGGGGCTTTTAATGGTCTTCGTTAGCTCTGAGAAGGGCAGAGGTGCTTTTCCAGGGTCGTAATGACTGGGCAAGGACAGGAGCTTGGTGGGGACTGGGGAGGAGGGCTGCGAGGGAAAAATGTACAGCAGAAGAAGCACTGCTGCGTTCTGCTGGGGCAGCATCTTCCCAGCCAGCCATCGCCTGCCTCCTTCATCCCTGCTAAGGTCTCGCTCAGTGGCAACACCTTTGCCTGCGATCACAAAAAGAAATCACTCTGGGGAGGAGGGAGGATGTAAACTCATACCAGCTCTGCTCATTGACTTGCTGGAAGCCTGGATTCCCTATTTTGCAAGGGAGAAATGGCAGTTGAATCAGCCTTACCCTCTTCCTTTTTGTCTGCCAGTGCTCTGAAAAGGCATATTTTATCTGTGTGTGACAACACCTGCCTAGGGTGCCTCTCATTGAGCCACGCTGAATCAAAAGAGCAACAAGAAAAGTGGGTTTAATTGCACACATCTTCAGTGGAGTCTTTCTTGCACTGGCAGCACAAAAGGCCAGCCCTGCGCTGGTTGAATGGAGCCCGGGAGGGCTGGGGCGCGCCGTACTCTCTGTTACTATCAGAGGCAGATGATTCACTTTGCTGGAGCATTGTCATGTGCAAATGAGTTCATGAGCCCATCTCCTTTCCAACTGCAAGGTCAGGGACTGAGCAATTGTCAGCATCAGCCGGCTGGAGGAATTGATCTAGAAGCTGGAAAGCTTTGGCAGATTTTACTAACCTCCGCTTCCCACCGCATGAGCACACAGACACCTTCCTCCCACGGGTGTCGCCTACATTATAAATATTGACCGATTTTAAGTTCAGGTTTGGAAAACTGCTGTTTCAAGGCATGGAAATGTGACCGAGAATGGCTTATAAATAACACTTGGTGCAGCAATTATTATTCATTGCTAGTTACGGCTTTCACACAGTGGAAAAACAAATGGTTTTTCCACTAGGAGCTGGAGCTGCAGTCCGTTTAATCACTAAAGAGCTTGGAATTGTGTTAGTTTAAAATACCTTTCCGCTGTGGTTTGGAAATTTAAAAAAAATATTTGGGTCATGTTAACCTAGGGTATATGACTTGTTAGGAGAATTTCAGTTTACCTCGTCTACAGCTGCTGAGCCCCATAAATATCTGTGTATTTGTTCCTCTTCAGTTTTGCAGAGCTGCTGCCTGCCTGAAGGCAGAGCTGCCCAAACACAGATTTGAAATGGGGTTAGTCTGACTAGACGTGGGGTCCTGGGAGCTGAGCACTAGGCACAAGAGCAGTGAGGAGCCAAGCTGCTGTCTGCCACAGCCACCCCTTTTTGGCTGGGATGCAAGGGCATGCGGCTGGTGCCTTCAGGAAGCTGTGTGGATGGACTTCCCATCACGTTGCTCCTGACAGAGGCTGCCCAAAACATCAGCCTCAGTTACTAGGAGGTCACTTGAGCTTTTGACAGTCAGATGTGGGGGTGAGCTCTTTATGTACAGTGTCCAGCTGCATCCCACCAGCGGTCCTTCGGTTGATGTGGTTGCACATTTCCTTCTGCAGAGCCATTCCTTGCCCTGCTTCAAGGTTTCCACAAAGACCGAGAAAAGCCTGCAGAGGAACCACAGCGACATGAAGAAAAGCTCCCCGCATTACCCATGCATTACTGGTCCCCCTCCCCTTGTGCAGCAACGCCAGTGCAAGCAGCTTCAGATGGTCTCTGCTGGTCTGGGGTTAGGTGCTAGAGATGGCCGCTCTTGCATGAAACTTCCTCCCCAGCAGGATTGCGTTAACGCTCCATGAAAGGCAAGCGAGTGCCACGCCTGGGAAGAGTGAGCTAATTTTTCCAAATGGCACAACTTTGCGAATGACAACTGTGACTTCTGCCTGGGCTGCGGTGTGAAATCTGGGGGATGGCTGTGAGCAGCAACTGCCAGAGGGAGCAGAGCTGAGCTCTCGAGTTCCCGACTAGTGTTGTAGCTGCGGAGTCCTCCTCTCCCTCCTCCTCCTCCTCCTTCTCATGAGTGTTGGAGGGCTCTTGATGACACAGTTATGAGAAGGGAAGGGGTTATGCCTGGGTTTTGCTTGTTTCTGGGGTTTAAATTTCCACCTGTGGTCTGCCCATCTCCGAACTTCAGGTGTTTCGATGTAACCAGCTTGAACATTGGCTTTACCTTCAGTGGGTTGCTGGAGGACCCAAGACTAGTGGTTTCCACAGCCATCCTGGTGGTGGGTTGGAGCTGCAGGACAGGCTAGTGGTTTCTTCTGGCCGGGTGGCTTGTGGGCATCTGGGTTAAAAATGCCCAGCTGAAAGACTCTGGCTGCTCTTACAGAACTGGAAGAGTTTGCAACGCTGCTCTGGGTTGAGTAGGTTTAGAGATCAAAGAATTCTCTGTCTTAGTTAAAGATACTTCTGTTGAGGCCTTAATGGTCTTGTTGAAGTAGTAGTCTCCTGCACTGAATCTTCTGCTAAAGGCTTGATCCTTCATAGCTGTTTCAGAGCCCAGGAATGTTTTGTGGATCTGTGCTTCTCCTAGACTGCAGGCAGGAAAGTGTTGCCCAGCTGATGAGTTTGGAAGTCCCATCGGTGTGGAGCTTACAAACTCCCAGAAGACATTTCTAGGGTCTGTTTTAGTTTAAATCAGAGGTACAATGTGCTGTGGCACTAACGCAAGGTCCTTGCTCTGGTGTTTTGTCCCCGTTTGATGGGTAAGTGGGATAAGGAAGGATATGTGCTCACTGTGCCCTGTGTGCCTGTGAACATTTGTGGCACCTTTCTGTGCTCTTTGTGGGGCAGGTATGAACGCTCGGCTCCTTTTGCAACCTGGATCAAAGAGGATCCACTGAGGACCATCTGTGGTAAAAGTAGGGGAGGCTGTTCAGGGGCAGGGAGGAGGCAATGTCATTCTTGGGATAAAGCTAGGCTCTGATGGGGTGTAATGAGTCTGTAGTTACAAAGATGGTATTTAATTATTTCTTTTCCATGGTTTTCAAGCCCTGGCATTGTCACTTTGCTGGCAGCAAATCAAACACCAAGTTAGCTTATGTTAAGGAACAGAAGATGAAGTCCTAGATAAGCGCTCAGCTGTAGTAATGTCTTAACTTGAAACATGAAGGGGGTACATCGAGGAGAGCATGTTTTTGCTCTCAGTGCTATCCAGACCGTGTGTCTGTGGCCAGGGCTGTGTTTCTGCTGAAGTGCCCAGAGCACATCACGCAGTGATGGCTGTCCTTCTCCAGGGTGACCCCATAGCCTCTTGGTGACTGTAGCATCAGGGTTTTGTGTGGACCAAGAGTGAGTGCTTTGAGGGATGATGGAGTAACCACACCATAACCTACCTTTTAATCACCACTCTTCTCTGGGACAGTGATATCCATCATTGCTGAGCTGGTGTGCTCAGTATCCATGGGTGCTGGGGTGCAGACCTGGCCACAGAGCAGGGTGTGGCATGGTAGCTGCAGGCTGACATCCCGTTAATGTAAATATTCCCAAATAATGCCTCTGTTCCTGCCAGCTCTTCTCTCTCTCCCCCTCTCACGATGTTTAATTTCTGACTAAGCCTTTGATAAATGTTTTGTATAGAGTTCCTAGTTTATCTTAATTAGACCTGCTGCCACCACAGCTAAAATCTAAACCAACACTTGACTTAGGGCTTGAGTGCCAGATGAATTTGGCAGCTGCCAGTGAGCTGAATGGTCCTGTTTGATGTGCAGACCCCAGCTACGAACTGCGAGGACAGTCTCTCACAGCGGATGGGGGAAGCAAAGCTTTTAGGATGCCCAAGAGCTGCCTGGGATGAATCCGGACAAATTTCCTCTGTTGGGGGGCCAGATTCAGACCTTAGTTGATGTTATTTTCAGACTTACACCTGTCTGAAACAGGTCGTTCAGTTAAATGAGTTCCTCCAGCCTTACACCACTTAGCCCGAAGTGGGGTCTGGCCCATGATCTTGCTAGAGTAAGCATTTCAAGGCAGTGTTTATAGCTAGTAATTTGTCTTAGAGAGTTTTATATGTATGTGCATATGTGCCTATGGGTGTACATAGGCGTATATACATACATTCTTGCTCAAGAATGTGGTTTCCAATCCTTTTAACTTGTTCAAAAAGTAAACTAGGGAGAAACTGGCAGTGAGTTGGAGCTGCCTGCCAAGCATCGCAGACCAGAGAAGTGGTAAAANGGGGGGCACGCAGCTTGTCAGCCCCTGGCCACGCTGCTCCTGTAGTATTAAGCCTGGCACCTCTGCTGCCGCACTTCCACTCCCGGCAGTGTGCGAGCGAGAGGGTAGCGTGGAGTTGTCCGTCCCTCCCCTCCTGCTCCACTGACCACGTGGGGTGGGTTTCAGGTGATGACAGCAGAACAGGTCTGCTTTCCCCCTCCCCTGCACTAAAGTAAAAACAGACCTCCTTGACGCTTAATCAGATTTGCATGTGGTTTTTGGCATGACTTTAAAGAGACTGGCAGTGAATAGCTGGTTTTGATGCCATTTATTAAAAACCTCTGGTAGAATTTGTCTCAGAAAGCCTTTGTGAGAGCTGGCAAATGCACAAGGGTTTGATGCAGTTAATGTATTTTAATCTTCACCCCCCCACTCCTTCTCCTTTTCTGTCACTAATTGTAGGGCTCTCAGCTGTCTGCTGCCTTCTCTGGGGGACGGCAGGCTCCGCAGGGACCTCCGTACAAACATGGGCTTAATAAGGTTGCAGTGACATGGAGAAAAGTGAGCATCCTCTTCGGGGAGGAGGGCTGGAATGGGTGGGGTGCGGCACCGGGTCCCGGGTACCACGCCAGGCTCTGACATGGGGGCACTGGGTGGCCCCAGCCATGTTAATTAACCTCCTGGTGCAGCCTCAATTCTCCTCAGTGGAATGAGGCAGATGAATTGAATGGGGGAAACAAAGATGTCCCTTTTCCAGGTGGCTGGGCAAATGGAAAGTGCTGGTGTTGGACCTTCTCGGCAGCTGGCTCCTGGGAAGGGCTCACTGGGCTTTCAGGTTGAGGTTGACAGGCATCCAGCCTTTTTTCACTGACTTTATCCCTCGCTTGCTTGGTGCATCCACCTTCCTTGGACCCAGAGAACCTTATGAGCCTTTTTCTCACTCTTCACCTGTGTTTGGGACTTGTTGTGACTTTTTTTCATGGTTTGTGCCCGAAGGCGCTGCACCCCCTCGCAGCATGGCAGGGGCTGTTGGGAGCACCGTTAACACATGGATGAGCGATTTGGGCTGTCCCTGCAGCCTGACACATGGATTGCATCGATGAGTGCCTGGCTCCCTGGCAGCAGTATTCTGGGGGAAGCTCAAGAGCTCGCAGGGGAGCAGCAAATATTGTGGAGCTCAAGGAACAAACAGTTTCCACCCAGCCCGCAGTTCGGGCTGTGCAGTGCTCCTGTCCTTGCTCCTTGTTCCTGCTGCATTATAGAGCTCAGAGCTGTGACCATGCCCTGGTGCACTCTACCTGGTTGAGAGATTGAAGTTGGAATTGCATTGCGTTTGATTTGTGGGGTTTTTTTGTCTGCCCCATCAAAGAAAAGAAAACCTGGCCTTTTTCTGCCAACCCTCAGTCATGTGAGTTGCAAATTCAGTGAGAGGGAGGCGTGGATGAAGATGACTCCCAAGAGAGAAACAGTGTGAGAGACTCAAACAAATGGGAACCAAGCAGCTTTGCTCTTCCCCTGAGGGTTTGACTGTTAAATGAACTCACCGATGAGTCTGGCTGCATGTGTGTGTTGGTGTAGAAGTGTGTTCATATGCAGGCTCGGTAGTGCTGTGGGTGTAAGCCACCAGGATGGCATGCGTTGGGTGGTGTGTTCCCTGACATAGTGATGCAAGAGCAGCCTTGGTTGGCCTTGTTCTTCTTCCAGAGTTTACATGGGTGGTGGTGGTCAGAGGGAAGCTAACGTGGCCTTTCCCTCTTCTCCTTTGCCTCTCCAG
This sequence comes from Pandion haliaetus, assembly GCA_013401275.1. Classification (NCBI taxonomy): domain Eukaryota; kingdom Metazoa; phylum Chordata; class Aves; order Accipitriformes; family Pandionidae; genus Pandion; species Pandion haliaetus. The sequence goes on along the minus strand of VYZV01025834.1, from coordinate 79,643 downwards.
GGTTCCACCTCAGCGGGACGGTAACGGAGCCAGCGACTGCAACAGAACCAGAGATGACCTACAAGGTGGCCATCAGCTTTGACCGCTGCAAAATCACCTCAGTGACATGCGGCTGCGGGAACAAGGACATTTTTTACTGCGCCCACGTTGTGGCGCTTTCGCTGTACAGGATCCGCAAGCCAGACCAGGTCAAACTCCGTCTTCCCATCTCAGAGACCCTTTTCCAGATGAACAGGGACCAGCTCCAGAAGTTTGTTCAGTATTTGATCACGGCACACCACACTGAAGTGCTGCCCACTGCCCAGAAGTTGGCTGATGAGATCCTGTCGTCCAACTCTGAGATCAACCAAGTGCACGGTAATTCCTCCCTCCTCCCTGGGTGGCTCAGCACCGATTCACTCTGCTTTTGCAGCTGGGGTGGTGGTTTCACACTGACGGTGGTGACCTTCATTTTGCCACGTTTGTCTGTTGCTGCACACAGAGGTGGCAGTGTCAAACTGATGCTAATGCATGGGTGTTGGGACCACATTGGTGTTGGCCACGCATCCCGGTTCTGCCCTCTGTTCTTCTTTGTGTTTATCTGTCAAACACTGTCTTCAACAGGCAAGAAAAGGCAGAGCAGACAGGCTGGCGGTGCACAAGGCACAACTCAGAGTAGGATGGAGAAGCCAAGGGTGGAGGAAGGAAGCACGTTTAGTCCCCAGCACAGAAGGACATGGTGCTGGGACCCTGAGGAGTGGGAGGTGCAGTGGGGACATGGTTCCTCCAGCATGTGGGGACATGGTGTTATCCCAGCCCTGCACGTTGCTAAGTCAGATGCGGCTGAGCCGGCGGGAGATAAAGCTTTAATCTCCATGAGCGTTAATTTGCCCATAATAAATGAGCGTCGCTGTCCTGACCTACTGCACAAAGCCAGCGGAGATATGTCTTGGGGCTTTGTGTTTGGAAGATGCTTTTGACTTTCTCCCCTGGAAAGCACTGGCTGAGGAGTGGTGCCCATCCTAGCCCTGCTCCAGTTGCCCACTGGTCCAGGAGGTGGCCCAGAGTACCTGGGGAGTTGCCCTGAGTTGCCCTTCATCAGCCCAAGTTGGGTGCTCCCACTGTGTCTTTCCAAGGAGCCCAGGAGCTGAGGTTGCCCAGGGTCTGCAACAATGAGCCGCTCCCCACTGCGCCTGTCCCACCAGCTGTAGCACGGAGATAATAAACACTTATCTGCCACGGAAGGGTGTTGTGGGGATTAACACATGCCTGTTAAGTGCTCCAAAGATGAAAAGCCCCATATGCAGCCTAAAATAGGATCTGAACTGGTTGAATCCACATGTAGAGGTGAGGCCAGGGGTCCACCTCCACCATAGTGATGATGGCAGCTTTGATCTTAGATATTTTCCCCTCCCTCTATCTGGTCATTCCTGCTCCTACCTTGGGAGAGGCTTTTGTCTACTCCACTGGGCCACATCTGCTGCGTGTGTGGTTATGCTCTAAATTACTGGCTTTTGGGGGGCAATTCCCTCATTTTTTGGCATTAAAAAAGAATGAGGAGTTGTGGTACTGCAAGAATACGGTGAGGTCCGTTCCTTCCCTGAGCTGATCCACTGAAGCTGAGGTTGGGCAAGATCCCTTCTTGGCCATTGTTTGAGGCTGCTTTCTCCTAAGCAGATTGAAGAAAAGCTTTTAAGGCTCTGAATATTTATTGCTCTAGAGTCAGCAAAAGGCTGGTGATGAGAGTCTTACAAAGATACACATGTTGGCTTGGGTTCAATATCTGCCTCTTGTTTTTACAAGTGGTTTTAAAAAACAAAGCAAAAATTCTCTGTCCCTTCAGACTCATGCAAATTCACACACTCCAGCGTGTGATTTTGAACTGACAGAGATGTGTTGACTTACCCAGCAGGAGGTGGCACCTATCTGACACCCATGTGGCTGCCTAGCTGGGGTCACAAGTGACTAAACGCCTCTGCAAGGAGAACAGCCTTGTCTCATCCTGGGAGAGGATGCAGATCAGCCTTAGGATGATGAGAACATCTAAAGATTGTCCAAGATGATCTAGAACTCAGAGATGTTGCACCCTGTGAAAAGGAAGGCTCAAAAAAACTCACATTTAAGTTCAGAGTGATGTTGCTCAGGGCTTTGGCTCTCGATTCTGGATAGTGTCATAAGCTTTGCCCTTCTTGTCCTGCCAGTGAAGCACAGCCACAGTGCAACTACATCGCAGAGCTACTTAAGCAATGACCCCAGGGTGAGGAAGGGCTGCAGGTGTGTGTGGCTGTATATGAGAGTGCAATTTTGGGGCCTCCAGTTGAATGGGATCCAAATTTTTCCCCCATCTTGCTCTTCCCAGCTGTGGTTCACGCATTCATAGAGCACCACTGATCCTGGGATTTGAAATTCTTCAAGGTATGCTTTAATAGAGCTTTATGGGCTTCTGTGAGCAGTTCTTGGCTGTGTCTAGTTCAGAGCCTTGGGGTCACACCTTTGTTCACCTTGGGGTTGAGGCCAAGGTGGCTTTTGAGAGGCCATTCTGTGCAGCCCAAACAGTAACCCAGTGTGTGCATTGGACACCTGAGGTTATCACACCTTGGAGCAAGAACAGCCTCTCCAGAAATCCTTTCTTTGTTTCCCCCATTTCTTCTGAGGAGAGGTCTGTGGAGCTTCAGATCAGCATCGGGTCTTCCCCATCTGCCTCTGGTCACCCAAAGAGCTGCTCCTTCCGTGTTGATGGTGAGCATGTGGGATGGAGGAGCTGATTCTGCACCTTGGAAGTGCTCCAGGCTGGCTGGGGAATGCTCCTTGTGCAAGGGGATCTTTCGGTTTTGTAAAATAAGGCTTTCAGGGCTGCTGCTTCTCCCCCCTGCAGAGCCTGAACAGCAAAGAAAATTACAGGCCATTGTCTGGTGTGCTCATCTCGGGGAGTCAGAGCTTTGTTCCTTGCAGGAGTCTGTAGCCGCAGGCTATGCACCGCATACCGATCTTCCCGGCTGCCTTCCTAGAAGGGGATGCAAACTATCCAGTAATGATGGAGTCTCGGAGTGCAGCCAAGGTGCTCACATGTTCTCGAAGGATTCAGTCCGAGCAGAGAGCCTAGGTGTGCCTGCCGCTCTGCTCCCCTCCTGACCTGTGCCTGCTTAAGTGGGTCATGTTTCTGCTCTCGTAGCTGGCTGCAACAGGCAGCAGGCTCACAGTGAGAACATCTCATGTGTCTGACACCTCCACGCTCAGCGTCTGAAGTGGCAGCTGGAGTGAGGAGGCTGGGATGGGTTTCAGCGCTGCTGTGTCCCCTCCCCGAATGTGTTCCTGCTTGGGGACAAAGTCAGTGGCATGATTGTCCGTCACAGAGCAAGGCTGCAAGGTTGTCATTGTGCCAGCAAATGTGACTCGCGCTGCTTGACCTTTCCCGGTGGAGAGGCTGCTGGGGGCAGCCAGGACCCGCAGCTGGAGAGCTTGGATCCAACAGCCAGGCCTCTGACAGAGTGAGGAGCATCTGGTGGTGGCCACCTTGGTACACTGCTCCCTCCGCTCTTGCGCAACATCAGCCCAGGGCTTATACTGGTTTGCAGCAGGGCCAGCCTGGCTCAGGGGAAATGGAGGCTGAACAAGAAGTGGCTCAGGGCCACCAGCTACAGTGAGATGTGCTGGGGATAGGTGCAGCTTTGCCATTGGTGGGGATCCATGCTCTACCACCTTGAAACGCGGGAAGAATGTGTCCTTCTGAGGTGCGAATGAGGAACAGAGAGCAATTGCTTTGGTGCAGTAAAGTATTGCAGGTTGGGCCCAGGGGTATTGTAGAGCGCAAGGCTGTGAAAAAGAGCTGAAATGGGAACTGTAGGCAGAGAGGGAGATTTTGGGAGCAAAAGCAAGAAATGTGGAGGAGGGGAACTCAAAAGCACCAATGAATTCTGACAGCAGCACTGGATTTCCTGCTTTCACAGCGTGGATCCAACATTCAGCAGCAGTAGCAAGTGCGTAGGGTCCAAGCCATTCAGCAGACTTGGGAGGTGGCATTCATCTCCTTGTGTCTTGGTTATGCTTGTAGGGAATTACTTGAATTCATTTTAGGAGGAACACTGGATCAGTGCGGGGTGTACAGAAGGAAAGCTGCTGTCTCAGATACTTCCTTAGAGCCCTGATTGGGATGTCTGGGCTTCGGAGGCAAACGGATTCTTCCTGAGGGCAAAAGCAGTCTGTGGCCAAGGAAGGAGAGGAGAATGATGGAAACCACTGCAGGGCCAGAGATGGTGGTCATTAAAATCTTTAATTAGAACCTTAAAGACAGGAGAAGCAGCTCTAAAGACTGACAGTGCCCATGGGCCTAGAAGATTTGAGGCTTAGAGGTATCCTTCATGCATCATCGGTGAAGTCTCACCCTTCCTTGAGTAAGGAGCAGGAGGTTTTGGCAGGCCTGATGTTTGCAGCTCAGTAACTTACCCTGCCTGAGCGGTGCTCGGGCATGGCAGGGAGAGCTGCTGCTCTCAGCCCAGGACATGTGGTCGGGGCGGTCTGTCTGCCCCATGGAAATGCCAGTGGGTGACCCAGTGTCTGTGGCATTCAGCTTATGCCATCAAAAGGCTTGGGATGCTCTTAGCCTGAAGTGGGAATAGCCACAAAACCTCTGCTGTCTCACAGTGCAGGGGCGGCTCCCCCCGAGGACAAGCCAGCGGAGAGTCAATGCGAATCACCAGGGGGCCTCTGTGTTCCTGCAGGGTCTCAGGAGCTTCCTTGGAGGAGAGGACCTTCAGAAGACTCTTAGTGGGAATGGTCCCTCAGGCTTTGGCATGGGAAAACCAGATCTGCTTATGCAAAAGCCATAAGGAGCCCTCTGCCTCATCTTTTCACATTTGTCCCAGATATATTTTTTACTACCTTGAGCCCTTCCTTCAACTCCTGGGCTAATACTGGCTTTCATCTGTTGGCCCCTCTTGCTCCTTGTGCACAACAAGTTGGCTGCCAGGTTGGCTGTGTGGGAAGTCCCTGCCTGTGTGCCCTGTCACACTGAGCCAGGGCTAATATTTGAGGAGTCCTCAGGCAGTCTTTAACTTTGAGGTCATCCCATGACAGCATCTGGAGGGCAGTACCAGTAAATCTATTTGAAATTCTGCCTTCCTGCTGGGGAGGAGGAGAAGGTCAGGTCTCCAGGGGATTCATGTTCCTGGTTGCTGAGCTGATGTGAATTTAAGGGAAAAAAACCACACCTGAGTGCTGGAGAGAAAGTCTCTGCTGGCAGCTCTTCCCCCTTGTCTTGCAGAGTTGCTGGGGTTGCTGAATGACCCCAGAGCACGTGTGTGGTGCTTGACAAGCGGCTTCCAAAGACAGCTGGACCTGATGCTGGTACCAGCTGGACCAGAGAGCTCCCGGCCACCATGCTGGGAGCCAGTCAGGTTTCACTTGCCCCATCACTGTCAGATGGGTGTGAATCTTCAGGCTGCCCTGGAGGCTCCATCCAACCTGCTTCCCCATGAAAACAAACCAGGAGCCTTGGCGGAGCTTGACTCCTGGCTTTGCTGCTATTTTTAATCCCTTGTTAGAGTTCATTTCCTTTCTGGTGCCTGGTTATTTTCTCTCTGAGGTTTTTGCTATTTATTTATTTGTGCATGTCCTCCCCACCCCCACCCTGAGCTGTTCCTTCACGCCTGTTTTCTCTCTGGATGCTGGAGAGGCAGCCCAGAGGCGTTCAGCAACGCCACCATGTGCGGTCATGATATGGCCCTTATGAACCGCCACCATGATGGCCAGCCCTGCTCTGGGTGGCTGCAACTCGGCCAGCTGGCAGAGCCCTCCCTGGTACCACTTACCCTGGGGCCAGCACGGCCAGACCCCGAGCCACCAGTTGGCTGAAACAGCCACAAGGGAGGTGCCAGGGTGGCCACCTGCATCTGAGTTGCTTTTGCCATCAGTTTTATCAGCTCCAGGCACTGGTTAAAAGCAATAATTATCCCTTTTTCTTTGTGTTGCCACTCCTGCTCTGGGTGAGACACTCTGGGAGTGCTTCCCATGCCACCCAGATGATATATCTCCCCTTCCTGGGTTCAGGAGCTTGGGTTTGGGATGTGCCGATGCCTTGGCATGACCCACGAGGTCCCACCACCTTCTCAGCCCTGGAAACCTGCTGCTTTCCAGTCCAGGAGTGCCTTTCATTTTCTTCATGTTGGGCAGCTTAATTTCTGAGCAAGGTGTTGAATTTTCCATGCCTGGCTTCACTCTGTTTTCTAATTTGTAGGTTTTTCCAGTCCTCACTTCTCAGTCTTTGTATCCACCTGGAGAAGCCTTGCTTGGCTGTCAAACAGTTAAACCCCAAGCCCGGCGGGCTTGGGGTCTTGCTAGGAGTGTGATGGATTGCATTTTTATCTCTCTTTCTACAGCCAGTGTAAATGGGCTGGTGAAACACTCTTTCCACTCAAGATGTGCAATGGTGTTTCCTTAAATCTGAATCTGGCAGGACCAAAATCCAGCACATCTGAAACAGGGCTCTTTGGAGCAGGAATTCTGCTATATGAGAAATGTGTTATGCAGGCGCTGGGCTGTTTTACATACCGTTCCCTGCTCCTTTGGAGCCGAGACATGGAATCACTCATCGGCTGCGTCACGGCATGTCGCTGCTGAAGCCCCCACGGTGTGAACATTGGCAAGGGGAAGTGGGCAAATCCTGCCATTAATATTTAAACCCAGCACAAATCCCGTTGTTTGCTCTTAAATGTTTATCCAGCTCCCCAGTGTAATTGGGCAGCCTGTTATCCGCTGGGTTGCGTTGTACGTGTGGGAATCTGCTATTACAACCCCCTCTCTGAATCTTTTATAAGAGAGCAAAATACATTTACAAGCAAATTTGGGTTTTATTTGGAGGCGCGGGAGGCGCATTACTAATTTGGCTGCAGCCCGAACCCCAACGTGCGAAGTGCTCAATGTGTTGCGTGGGAGGAGGAGGTTTTATTTAGCTGCATGCTTCTTTCCTTGCTGCTTGGGCTTTCCATTGCTAACGCTATGTGTGAGCAGCGAGTGCTGAGGGTAGCCCCGGGAACCCCAGAAAAATGCAGCCACTTTTTGCATCTTGCTAACTCCTCCACCTTTACCTGTCACAGTAGCCTTGGTGAGGGACCAAGGATGATTTGAGCTTAGGTGGGATGGGTCACCCCAGACATCCATGCCCTCCTGGTCCCTATAGATGCAGCCAGGTGACCCTACAGAGGCAGCTGAGATGACCCGACTGGTCTGGATAGCTGCAGCTGGGAGCTGCGGGCAGGATGGTGGGGAGGAGGATATTAAGAGTGCGATCGTCTGGGATACCTCAGCGATGGGGCCGGATAAGCACTCATGGTAGACAGATTAGTCATCGGTTCCTGATAGGGGATAATCACTGGCTTGTCTGCTCTTTATCTGCGAGTTAAGGATGGGGTTGGGGGAGGGAGGGAAAAGGCATGGAAAAGCTGAGGTGGCCAGGATGGACTATTCCTGGTGTGGTGGTCCCTCATGGCTTACAGCAGGGCTTGGCCACCGGCAGCAGGGAAGCAAGATCAGGGCACGTGTGGGGCTGTAAGCAAAAGCCCTCATGTTCATCCAGGGGCTGTGATTTCCTTTCTGCTGCTTCAGCTCCCGTCCCAATTATGTGGTTGTGTCAACTATAAATTATTCTGCAGAGGGAGCAGCAGCATCCTGTCCCTTCAGCATGGTGCAGGCTGTGTCTAGAGTTTGCTGGAACCGCTCCTGGGTAGCGACTGTTAGCAGAAATTAAAGGAATTTTGTAAAGGACATTAAATACAAATAGCTGTATCTTACCCGGTCAGGAGTGTTCTCAGCCTTTGCCAGAGGAGCAAAACCCCTCGGGTTGATGACCTCTCACTTACAAGCCAAAAAGAGACAGTTGCCCTGTTGAGCAGTCATCCTGGAGCTTGATTTTCATTAATTGCATTTGAGCCCCTGGTTCAGCAATGTGCGGGGCTGGGGCGTGTGTAACATCCTGAGCTGTCTCCGCATGAAAGCGATGTCTGCTCCCCAACTAGATCCCAGTTGAGTGGGGAAGACATCATTAAGATTTAATTTGGAATGTGTTGGCTACAGCATCTCTTGGCTGTCCGTGCAGCACCTGGCTTTTCCAGCACTGACCCCTTTCCTCACTCAAGAGGGAGATGAGATGGGAGAAAGAGACCAAAGTGGAGTGAAGCATCCTCCAGCCACACTGGTCCCTCCCTGGCACTGGTTTTCCCTGAGGAGTTTCTGCAGAGCAGGACTCAAAAGCAGGGAGCTGAAAAACTGAGTTTCTGTTCCCTTTTGCGCTCCTGGCTGCTTGCTGGAGCCGTGCTGCTGCCTGCCCTGCGAGCCTGGGAAGCCGAGGCATGGCTGGGAGGTGGATCCAAGCTGTTGTTTAAAGCACTTGTGGGTTTGGTTTTTTTTTCTTTTTTTTTGTTCTCTGGAAGTTGATATACAGCCTGTGAACACACGTGTGTGCCTGCCAAAGGCCCTGCTCTGGTCACAATTTGCTCTTTGAAGGATTATTGATCCTTTGCTCTTTCCAGCGCAGGTTCTCTCGCAGGCAGGTACACTGATGCACAGCGGCTCATCCCCTGTCCTGAAGCAAATGAGGGGCAGGACCAGGTGTTTACCCGGGGCTCTGGAGCCCCCGTGCAGTGGTACCTTTGTTAGACTGCTCCTAATATGGGGCAGAGCTTGCAGGAATTGGAGCTTTACTGATGCTTAAACAAACCCGGTGATGTGGAGCAGGAGGAGGAGCACCCTGAGCGATCCCTGGAGCCAGGGAGCCCTTCAGGCTCTGCAGCTGCGCTGCCTGCACCCCCAGGGCCTTGAAGGAAGGCAGGTCCCTGCTCTTCCTCAGCCTCACTTCACGTGGGGTGCAGAGGGAGAGGGGCTAGGCATTAGCCCTGTGGTTGGGATCCCTCCTGACAGCTGCTGCCACTGCCGTGGAAGGAAAGCATAATGCTGCTAGCTGGAGCTCACTGCCTGGGAACCTGGTTGGTTTTCCCTTGAGCTGATAAAAGAGAGGTGGGTCAACTTCTTGCTGGTGGGACTGCTGACCCTGCTGCTATAAACATGGCTGTTTTTTTTCCTCCTCCCTCCCTGTCCCCCCAGGTGCTCCTGACCCCACTGCTGGGGCCAGCATTGATGACGAGAACTGCTGGCACTTGGATGAGGAACAGGTCCGAGAGCAGGTGAAGCTGTTCCTATCTCAGGGAGGGTACTACGGCTCGGGGAAGCAGCTCAACTCCATGTTTGCCAAGGTGAGGAGAAGCCAGCTGCTCTCTCCCCTCTCCGCTCAGCGTGTCACGTAGCAGGCAGCTCGCCGGCTGCCCTGGCAGGGTGCCTGTCACAGCTGGGAATCTCTGCTCCAGTGCCTTCTTGCCCAGTCACAGAGCAGGCGGTTGTAATCCAGGCTCTGGGTCAGGCCTGGGTTGTCTCACCCGCTCTCCTGGCAGGTTCCCTCCTCCCACGTGATGGGCTTACTGTGATCCCTGTGCAAGGGAGGGGTTTTCCCCATCTCCCCATCAGCATGGTCGGGGGAAGGCCAGCCCTGCAGAGCCTACCAAGACATTGGAGAGGTGGCACCAGCCTATAGGCTCTTCTCTGTCTTTGCAGAAGGGTCTTGTTTTCATGTTCTTGATTGCTTGGTCCCTTTCACAACCTAGGCTGTGGCTGCTACTCAGCTGGACTCCAACCAGCCATGTCACAGCCTTTGCATGAGTGTCGTAATGTATGACTATATATTAAACGTATATACATAGTATATATTTACAGTCTGGATCCCCAGACTGAGGGAGCTGTGGGTTGCCAGCGAGGTGACCACATCTTAAACACCTCTGAGAGACCATGTTTTTTTTCACCAAAGACCTTCTCTCTGTCCTTTCCAGGTCCGGGAGATGCTGCGCATGAGGGACTCCAACGGGGCCAGGATGCTGACGTTGATAACAGAGCAGTTCATGGCTGATCCTCGGCTCTCCCTCTGGAGACAGCAGGGGACAGGCATAACGGAAAAGTGCCGGCAGCTCTGGGATGAGCTGGGTAAGGGTCACCACCTTGCAGGGAGCAGCAGCAGGGTTGCCTCAGCTGCTGGGCCAGCAGACATTGTCACAGAGGCCTTTAGGGTTCTTTTTTGGGGTCAGAGGCCTTGAGAGATGCCAGGAGCTTACTCTGTCCTCTGCTGGGGGAATTCTGGTGAGACAGCTGGATCAGGCCCAAACTGCACAGTTCAACACCTTAAACGAGCTCCTCTCCTAGAAAGGGGTCAAGGATGGTGGGTGTGCAGAGTGTGGCTGGTCCCATACTTGCAGCAGCCTGGTGTTTGGTGTGCTGCTCCGAAGCCTTTGTGAGGGAGGACACAAGGTCTGGTGAGCTTCAGGGGCTGGACATAGCCTGGACGTGGAAGTGCTGTTCCTGGAGGAACTGTGATCCAGGGAAAGACAGGTTCTCGAGTCTCATCCTGTCTTAACAGATTTCTGCCTGCTTTGGTGCACGCTTCCAGGGTGAGGGGGGCAGGATGGCCAGCATAGAGCCTGGCTTTAAGAGAAATGCAGTTCTGGGTAATTCTAGCTAAGCACCTTAGACACTGGCTTAGCTGGCTGACACTGTAATATCATTAGAATAAAACATTTAGATGATGTGGGGGGCTAGGGAGGTTGATTGTGTGGTGGAGTTAACCCAGCAGTTCTGGGCTCTCCTGGACATCTGGGATCTTAGGTGATTAGTTCGACTTGTGCCATAGTTTTATGAGTGAGTTTGAGCTTCTCTGCAGGAGAACTCTGGTAGGAGTTGCTCTGTAGGGGCAAGGGCTCATGGGTTGGGATCAAAGGGATATTGCAGGGCTGGAAGAAGGGTGAGGGTGGTCCAGGGTCTGGAGCACCTGAAACTGCAGCTGGCATGACAGACTGTCCTACCAAGTGCCCAAAAAATGCAAATATAGCTGTGAGACTGGAAAGCCTGGCCAAACTGCTCAGACGAGCTGGGCAGGGGTGGGATGTCTTGCTTCTGTGTGAAGTTCCCTGGATGGAAATAACCACGCCAGCTCTGGAGAGCTCATCTGTGCTTGCTTGCCAAGAAGATATTTCCAGGATTTTGGGATGCTGCAGCTAGGTGGTTGGATATGCAAGGGCCCTAGATAAGTGGCCAAATCCACCAAGCCAGAATTTCCACATGGAAGAAGGCAAACACATCAGTGAAACGTGGATGGATGGGTGTCTGGGCAGGCCTGGACACAGGAAGCAATTTGCCCAGGATTACGGTTATTTGGCCAGATCTCAAACCCACTATCCAAGCCAAGAGCCCTCCCTCCCTTCCTGCACACACAAGGCAGGAGCGATTGGGTGTCAGTTCTGGCTTAACCATGCAAGGACCAGGTTGGTGCACATAGTTTTGATCGGCAGAGTGGGAGGAGGCAACAGCACGTCCCCATCAGCAGATGGCAAGGTGGCTGGGGAACGTCAGGGCCCTATCAAGGCTGGATCAGTGTGACAGCAGGTGAAGCGTGGTGCCAGCCAACACACGTCAGAGTGAGTGGCTTGCCTGGCATAGGCATGTCATGCAGGAGGGTCTGGGCTTTTCCATGCCGAAGAGAAGCCCCTGCGGATGACACGGTGATGGTCCAAGAAGCAGCTTCAGGACAGGATGGGCTTGGACTATACCCAAAGCAGGGATTATTCCCTCCATCTTACAGGAGCCTTTTGGATTTGGCCTTTGGCAGCATTTGCTGTAGGAACAGAGCGTCCCTCTGAAATAAGGGTGGAGGCACAGAGTGACCAGCGCTTCAGCAAGTTGGTGGTGTTCACCAGTGTCAAACATCTGCAATGTGGAGAGATGTCCCAAACTATCACTGGGCAGGTAACGGTAGCAGGAGCATGTGGGGCGGTGAAGGCATGTTGTCCAACTGCCTGTGGGCTGCGGATGCCAAAGTTGCCCGGCATTACCACTGCTGCCAAAGGGAGGGATGAGGGGCGTGTTGCCAGCTGCCGCAGGAAGCCCCAGCGTAGACTGTGTTCCCCTGACATGTGGAAGAGAAAAATGAGCCTCATGGAAATTATTTTGGGCACGTGTTTAATAATTAATCATCGATTTTAGCAAAGACTGCATCACAGACTTGCGTGGGATTGGAAGAAGATCAGTCTTAAAGAAGATTGTGGATTTATGCTGGGGAAAATGTAAGGGATTTTGCAGGATTTCAGAGTTTAAAAAAAAAAAAAAAAAAAAGGGGCATCATTTGCTTGCGCATGTGCTGCCAACTGAACATGTATTGCCCCGTCTGCTGGGGAGCCAAAGGAAAGACCTGCTGGATGGAGAGCTCTGTGGCGTGGGAGTATTTGCCCTGGCGCATTAGTACTTACGATTAAAGCCTAATTACAAAAAATAGACGAAAAACCAGCTGAAGTGCAGCCTGACCTTAATCTGCCTGGAGACGGGTTTATTTATCTCGGCTACTTGTTTACAGTGGGGAATTTCAGCAGATTAAGCCGGGGAGCGACCCTGTGGGAAACGGGAGAATTTCTTTGATGGTTTGGAAACTTGGGCACGGGATCGGACTGCTGGTCCTCTCCAGGGCCATCAGCTGGGACCGCTGGGCTGGGAAGGCTCTGACCCCCCCCATCCCTGCACCCAGCCCCGTCATCAAAAAGCATTTTTGATTAGAGGCTTAGCTTAATCGTGATCTGCTGCTTTGTTCCCCACTTGACCTTCTGCTATTGGAAAGTTCAGATGAAGGTTTCTGCAGCATGTGAACAGACACAGAGTCTGACCCGGTGTGGCGTTTTGGCTCAGGACAGGAGTAACTTGTGCTGTCAGCTGATATCACTTGACCATAGGGCTCAGAAAACTCCTTTTTTCCATCTCCCAGATAACTACTGTGGCCGAAACAGATGCAAATTCCTCTTCCCTTCTTGTCCTCACCTCCCTGCCATATCTTCCTTTCTGCAGGAGAGCCCAGGGGCACAGCATTTTGTCAGGCAAAGGATGCCTCAGAGGGCTCCCAAAAATAGGTTGCAAAGTCATGAGGCTTCCGAGGATTGCATCTTAGCTGAGCGGTGGGAGCCAAAAATCCAGCGGGTGCATCCCATTCCTGGGGGTGGTGGAGTGGGGGTACCGAGCTTTGTTACCACTGGTTAGCTGAGCCACTCTGCTCACCATTGAGAGGCGTGAGCCAAAATTGCTGGAGGCTGCTTTTTGCCCCAGAAGCCCTGGAGCAGGGGAAGAGGGGCAGCGACAACAGGCAGGAGCGCTGGTGGGAGGGGGATGCCCGAAACCAGAGTCCTTGGATGCCCAACACCAGGAGCTGAGCGCAGGATTTAGTTCACGGCTGCCCGAAGAGGTGGGGAGTTTTATGTTCTTGAGGTGGCAGCAGGCAGGCCCCCACTGCTCAGCTGAGGGGCAGTAACCAGAGCCTTACAGAAGATTCATTTTCTGGAGCTGAGACCTGATATTTTCAAAGACACTGTGTCCGTGCAGCCCCTGTGGAGCCTGCAGGAGCCTGGGAGCAAGTGACATAGACCTGCTCTGGGAGGGATGGGCCATAAAAGCCGTGAAGGAGGTAACTTCTCTTGCATATGCATTAATCGCTAACGTTGCAGCTCAAAAGTCTTACTCCCCCCTGTTCATCAGAAAGGAATGAGGTTTTGATGGGGTTTCCTGGGAGCAGTGGAGATGAGAGGTGGATGGAGCTGGACCAGGCGAATGGCTGCTTTGAATACTTGCTGATCTTGAATGCCTGCAGTTGCTTTTCCCATGCCCATTCCTGGATGCAATGCTGCTGCCACCATCTGTGTTGTGACGCTGTGATGTCTCCTGCTGAGCCAAGCCGCTCTGAGGATCTGGACGTGCACAGCCTCCACTCCTTATTAATGATTTGAACCAAACATATCTACAAGTCCCAACTGGCAGAGAACGGGTCCTGGGAGATGCACTCCAAAAGCACCACCAAGGTTCAGCTATAACCCAGAGGAGTGGGGAGACACCAGAGTGGAGCCGGAGTCAGGACATCGCTGCTTAGCCTGATTTTGCCCTGCGCTGCCTGGAAAAGGGACTGGCTGCTCCAGCTGCCTGTCTTGGAGTCACAGCCTTGCTCGGGGCTGTTTGGCTCGACAGTGTGGCTGTGCAGCTGGGGAGCTGCCACACGAAACACAGCGAGCAAGGGAGGTGGTCTGGGCGCGTGGAGGAATCCCCTTGCTGCGCAGTGGAGCCATGTCGGGTGATGTTGTCCTGCCGCTGGCTGTCACTTTGGGATGGGAACTTTGGCTCTGGGAGTGATGGAGAGGTGGGGGAGAGCAGCTGGCTGGGCAGGGAGAAGGGAGGTGCTCCAGCTTTCTGCTGGGCCCATGGAGGAGAGGCAGGGAAGGGTGTTTCTGTGAGAGGACGAGCTGTCCCGCATGCGTGGCAGGATCCAACATAGGCAGAGAGAGGAGCAGCACAGGCTGTTCAGCACAGGGGAAACCCCAAGGACACTGCAGCTGTGCCAGTATGCAGCCATCTCACCCCGTGGGGCAGGCACAAGGGAAGGAACATGCTGTGTTGTGGCAGCCTTGCAGGGAAATTTGGGCAGAAATGCAATTAACTAAAGGAGAATTCACCATTTTGCACTTATCTGGGTTGCTGCAGCCCTTTTTAGAGCAGTGGGTGACCCAGGTGAGTCAGCAAGGCTCAATCAGGGTCAGCGTCAGCCCTGTCTTATGAAAGTATGAGTTGGATCTTAAAGACAACAGATCTCCTTGGGCCTGGGTTTGCCTCTCGTGCAGCAGACAGCCTTGTCAGGTCTGTGAGGTCCCATGGTTGACCCAGAGGGTGTCAGCATGGGCATCCTACTGATGGGCACCTCTGCTTGCAAGATCCAGAGGGTTTACCCCTTGGAGGGCTCTTGCCTGTGAGACATCAAGCCAAGCTCCAGGTTCCTCTGCTGGTTCCTCTGCAGGCTGGGGGCTACTGGGGATTAAAAAAGAAAAAGAAAAAAAAGAGGGGAGGGGGAAGAAAATACACCACCAAATCTCCTTTTTAAATAGTTGAATGCAAATGGCTTGAAGAACAATGGCAGATGAAATAGCATTCGAAACGGGCTTTAAAGTGCTTGGAACGTGGGTAGGATCAAAATCAGGTTAGTCTTTAGAGATACAGACGCTGCAGCTTGCCAGGGTGTTTTTAAGTATGCTTTGATGTGTAGTTCAAACACTAGATTTGTCCTGGCAGACAGAAGCACTCACAAATTCATACACAACCGCTCTCTCCTTCCCTCCTCCCCACTGTCCCCCATCTCTTGAGATTATAATTTAGCTTCATTACAGAGGAGTTTTACTTTTATTTAAAAGCTGTCTAAATCCCCCTCCTGGGTCTGTACATTATGCTGAAATGAGTTTATGAACGCTGATGAAACCTTGCAGGCTCCAACGATGAGCACAGCAGCAGAAGAGCTTTGCCCCGTGGGTATGGTGGTGGCACCTCCTTGATTTCTTGGCTTTGTTTAGGGGCACTGTGGGTGTGCGTGGTTTTAAACCCGCACTGCAAGCTGGAAGAGAAATCCTGCTGGCTCCGGCAGCTGCGCAAGTGGGGCGAGATGGACGTCTGTCCCCTGGAAGATGGCAATTATGGTAATGAGCTTCCCAACATCACCAATGCGCTGACGCAGAGCTCCAGTCACAGCCAAGGTGAGTCCGGGCAAGGAGTGGAAATCCAGCCGGTGGCCACAGGGGTTGGGTCCGAGTCGAAACTCACCCTAAAGTTGGGAGACCTCAATTCACCTGCTGGTGATGTCTCTGGGAGTCACAGGAATACAAAACATTTCTCTTTACAGCCTCTGATTTTGGATACACTTGGAAATGTTTGGCTCTTTGCTACACCTTGGGTGAAGTCACCTGTATTTTGAGCATCAAATTAGAGGCCATTTTAAAGCAATTTGACCTGGGGGGAGTTTGGATCCCTATGATCTGTGCAAGTTTGGGTATGGAGTTTTACAGAAAACCAGCACTGCTGGAATCCGAGCAGAGCTGAGCTCAGAAGCCCTGGCTGTAATGTGAGTGAGGAGTTGGAGGTGATGCAGAGCTCCTTTCCCAGCCCTTGAGCCTTGCTTATGGGCTTTGATTCAGGTGGTAGGTAAGTCATTAGCCAGGAATGTTAAATGCAGTTCAGGTGCAGAGCACAAACAGAGCAATGTAGTTATGGGGTTGTTCCTTAGTGCTAAAATATTTTCTCAACCCCTGACAAAGCATTTGATCCCTTTAAATTTAAGCACTTTTCCCCTTTCCTTTTGCCTGAAGTAGATGTTAATTGAAAGTTACTGCTCTTACCGTGCCTCCATCTGCTGCAGTGGAATTGCTCTTTGGTGTATTACATGTGGCCAAAGTGGGAAGAGGAGAGGGGGACAGCAGCCATGCCATGAAGAAACTTCACTCCTCTGGGTGGGATTAGTCCCTCAGCAGTGGTTAGGGAACGTGGCTGTCCTGCCAACCCACCCCAGCCACAGCCAGGACCACAGGCTCCGGCCCCTCGCCTCATCTCCCCGTGCACATCCTTGGGGAGCAGCTTAATTTAAACCTGGCCTTGCTCCACATCCTGCACCAGCCCTGGGAGTCCCCTCTGGTGTTCCCAGCTCTGCTGAGGATTTGCTCCAGCATTCAGGGCAGATTGCCAGGGCTGAACAGGTCACTTTTTTTAGACATGCGGGGAGTTTCCAAAGCGCATGCCGGGGACGTCCCCTTGTCCCCATGCTCCTGCCTCTCCAAGCAGGGGACTGAAAGCAGCACGGATCCTGGATATGTTCCGGGGTTAATGTTTGTGCATGTGCAAATACTGCTGCAGATTGTTGCCATCCTCTTTTATTACTGAAGGGAGAACAGCTGATTCCTGAAATCCTTCCTAGTAAAGTGAGCAGGCATGGTTCTGTACGTATGAACACCTGTTTAATTTCTCTCCACCTCAGGGTGCCTGCAGCATTCAGCCTAATTGCTTGTTGCCATCGTTTCCAGAGCATGTTTATCCAGGCTCCCTGGATCAGCTTTGAGCAGTGCCTTTTGTTTTCCCCCCTTGAATGCATTTAACTTGGCCGGCCTTGCAGGTTGTAGGACCTAACATTCAGTGTTGCATCCCCTTTGGGGCTTCCCGTTTTGCAGCCTGCCAGCTGTGTTTGGCCCTCATGATCCAATGTGGCTGGAGCAATAGCAGAATTGCTCCGGACAGGCTTTTTCCTCCCGACAAACCACTTGTCTGATCTGTCTGGATGGAGTGAAATGCTCGTCCAGCGTTTGATAGCTTCAAAAATGTCAGTGAAGTTACAGAGCAGCTCCGAAGAGGAGCACAGACGTCTGCTGCAGAGTAGCAGCGGGGTTGCAGACAATGCAGTCTCCCTTCCAGCCCTCTCGCACAGCCCACAGAGGTTGCTGGGAGGCAATGGTTCCCACTGTTGCTCAGAGGCGGATGAGCCATGCTCATGTGGTTGCCTTCATGGCTTCAGGTGCTGCTGATCTAAGCAGCTGTGGTTCAGCGAAGCTGGGGCTTTGCATTGGAGTGGAAGAGGAGAGCTCGTGGTGCTTGCAGGGTAGTAATGCTGAGGAAGCCCAGTCCTGACCCCTGGCAGCTGCCTGCATGCTGGGCATTACAGAGGTGGGAATGCACTGCCACATTTCAAGGTGTCAGCCTCATATGTGACAGTGGATTATCGTCAGAAAGCTAATGGTAGGGCAGTCCCTGCCTCCTTTCTCACCTCTCTGGTCAGGACAGCTGTTCTAGCAAGTTACTTAGCAATGCCATCTAAGGAGACAGCAGTCTCCATCAGAGATGGGGTGGGCAGCAAAGGTAGCTAAAAGCAGTCTGCCGCAGCGCAGGAGCCAGAGCCCCTCTGCTTGGCTCAGAAATGGCTGGGGTGGGACCAGGTGAGGCTTTGCTCTCATACTAAAGACATTGCTCTGCCCAGGGAGGTCATGTCTGGGGGCAGGAACAGGCTGCCTCTGCCCCACCAAGGCACTGATGTTTTTTCTCTTTGCAGACTCGCTGGCCAGGCCCAGACGAACTGTGTTCACCCGGGCGATCGAAGGCTGTGATCTCCACTGGCAGGACAGCCACCTGCAGCGCATCATTAGCAGTGACTTCTACGTCTCTCACTCCTACCAGCGGGAGGGCGAGAGCCTCCTCTTCAACTCCCAGGGGCAGCCACTGTGGCTAGGTGAGCATTCAAACCAGCAGCCCCTTGCACGGCCTGGGTGGGTAGGGTTGCTAGTGGAGAAGAGCCAGCCAAGGCATCAAAGAAGCTTTGCTACCCTGGGTCCTTGCAAGGTTCTGCATCCTAGATTGAAAGTGCCTCCCTGGCCTTTAGCCTGAGGAGTAGGGCGAGCAGAAGAACTTGATGCCCTCCTACACCCCAGCCACAGTTCTTATAGCAATCCCCCCATCTTTACAGTCTGGGTTCCCCTTGGGCAGCTTGGACCAGGCTTGTGTCCTCTATTTCATCCTGCCGGTGTTTGGCTGTCCCCAGTGCAGGCTCTCACTGTTCCCAATACAGGGGGACTGGACACTTAAAAGTCCCTTGAACGTTGTCTGGGGAGCACAGCTGTATCCTCTGGATTTTTTCTTTCCTGCTCTCACCCTCTCTTTAGTCTTCCCTCAAAGGCAATTAGCAGACAGTACAATTAAGCCTTGTGTGAGCTTAAGGCATACTGGACCAGTCAAGGCCGGTACCCTCCAGTGTTGTAGACCTTTAGTCCACATACCTCAACCCACACAACTTCTCTGCTGCAAAGTCATGACCCTGGGCAGATCTGCAGACCCTTGACAACTACATGTCTGGGATGAGAAAGGGTGATATGAAAGGCTTGGGGGGTGCCTGGTGTGGCTGTCAGCCCTCAGACTGACTCCAAAATGGGAGACGCAAGCCTCATACACCTCCAGGTGGGTGGGTGCCTCATCCCTCCAGCCCAAGAGGTGAATGTATGGACATGGAACAGGTCAAAACCCACCACTGCACTGTTATCCATTCCAGGAGCCAGGGTCTGCCATCACCGAGCCAAATGGGAAGAGAATATTTAAAATCATGCAGAGATGTGGTTTCTGGAGCAGCAGGCACTAAGTTGCTATTAAGGCTAGGAGATAAGTTAAAAAGGGTCCATGTGAAGCCTGCTGGTACACCTCTGCTAGCTTAGCTGGAGCAGGAGACGACATTTCTACTCTGGGAAGAGTTTTGCGTAGCTGCCGGCAGCCCATCTCCTCCCTGTGCAGCCATAGGCAGTAGTGCTGGCTTAGTGCTTCCATGTACTCCATCTAGCAGGGATGTGGTAGCCACAGCTCCCCTGTCCCTAGCATAATCTGGGTTCTGGAGCCCTTTGGCCTAGCTGGTTGGTGCGTGTTATTTTTCTGATGTATTTGTTGTGATTTTTGGATTTTGCGCTTTTGCTTTCTTGGCATCCCTTTAGGGACTCAGTGCTGGGAGAGAAGTGTGATTTGTCAGCAACTTCCAGTGATGAATTCAGGGAGAAGTGGAATACTTCATCCATTTAGCAAATGAATAGAGGGAGCAGAAGCTTTTACAGATGCGTTTGTTCTGAACTTCTTCCTCTTGTATTGCTTGTGGGTGACCTTTGGGATGTGGAAACCCCATTTGTGGAGGCGGTTGTCTGCATTTCCAAAGCTTTCTGAGCTCTTCCAAGAATATTATCCCTCTACCATAATTTTAGATCTTCTGTGTTTGCCTTTCCACCACCTCCCCACTTTGGTGGGGCATTTTGCGAGAAAATGGGATTTTCTCTGCTTGTTATGCAGCATATCATGTCATCTGCTCCTGCTAATTTCTCAGTCATAAGCCTCTCCACAGTGGCTTGTGATTTCAGGTGAGCAATAAGCAGCAGGAGCAGATGAATTCCTAAGCAACTGTGAGTCTTGGGGGGGAGTTTCATGCAAGTGTTCCTAATAATAAAACACTAGGCAGGAGAGATGCAGAAGAGATGGGCTGTCTGCAGAGCTTACTCCACAGAGGCATTAAGGCAGCGGCTCAAAACATCACCCCAAATCTGCCAAGGCCCCAGTGCAGTGCTGGATACACAGCCTCACCCCATGTATCATCACCTGTGCCATGAGAGCGGAGAGAGGTGTTGGATGAGATGCCAAGAAGTGTTTGGGTGCACAGCAATGAGAAATCACCATAAGCCATGCAGATTTTAGAGAAATGAGTGGCAGGGTTGTAATAGCCTGTGTTTGGAGCTGTCATATTGCAGCAATGGTGTGTTGGAAATGCTTCCATTAGATAAGGTTTGTGGAGGTGGGGATTTGGGTATTGATGTGGCTGCTGTGGGTTGAAAGTGGTAGGAATCCCATTAGTATTGCTGGTAGGCATCCCTGCTAGGAGCAGGGAGAAAGGGATGAATTCAAGACAGGGAGCAAGCAGGAGTTTAGCTGGAGTGTGGGGAAGATCACTAGAAGAAAATGCCCTGAAGCTGTCAGGTTCTCTCCCCTCATCAGTACCATCCCATGAATTTCTGTGCTCCTTTGGCTCAGCCATGCCCCTGTGTTTGTGCTTGCCTTGCAGAACATGTCCCAACAGCCTGCGCTCGAGTGGATGCCCTGCGCTCACATGGCTATCCCAGAGAAGCTCTCCGACTAACTGTTGCCATAATCAACACCCTGCGATTGCAGCAGCAAAGGCAGCTGGAAATATATAAGCATCAGAAGAAAGGTATGAGTAAAACTATGGGAGAAGTGTCCCATGAGGTCTAGCTGGGGTGTCCCAGCTGGCTGAGAAAGTCTTCTCCATCTCGGAGAGTAGTGCTGCCCCATCCAGAGCAGCAGAGGTTGACAATGGGCAGCACTGTATCAGAGAAACTGATGCATCTGATTGCTTGAGCCAAACTGTGTTGGTACCCACCTGCTAAGGACAGAGAAGTGCCCATATGCTGTCTTGGGTCTGCTGGAGTAGGGGTGTTCTTGTTCCCACTGTTGCTGTGTGTGGTTGCCTGTAAGGATTGCACAGGTGATGGTGGGTGATGCCTGCATTAAAAAGAGGAGCTGCTTGTCTGCAGAGCTGCAGTAACTGGCTGTGTGTGCTACCTCCACCTTGCATTCACTGAGTAAATTGTACTAGGAGACAAGACCACTGTTTCTCCTTTTGCAATTGCAGTTGGCAGAGAGCTGGGGTCAGTTACTGCAGTGCTGCTGGTGGTCAGTGACTCCTGGGCCTTGCTAGCTCAGCCAGCTTGAGATCATCAAAAGATGGAGCTTTTAAGACTCACTTAGAGTCTTTGCCATCTCCAGAGAGATTTCTGCTTGTGTTTTCGAAACATTCAGGCTACCATTGCAAATGAGTCCGTAAGCTGCAGGTCTGTCTTTATACACCCCATCTTGGGACTCTGCAGCCTCTTGTGTCCTCCTGCAACAGAGAACAGACCACTGCATCTTATGTGGCCTTAGGGGCACCGTTTTTTGTTGGGTGCCTGCTCCCTCTGATGTCTGTGGCAGCCTGCAGGGTGGCTGCTCTGAGCTGTTCCTTGACCTCACAAGCTACCATGCCCAAGCTGGCCCTGGAGGTCCCCATGTCCCAGGCCTGTGGGGCAAGAAAAGGCCTTTGGTCTCAGAGAGCTCTCTGGGTGCAGAATGTGTCTTTGAATTCCTCACTTTTAATGTCTTTCTGTTCCCTTTTTTTGCAGAGCTGCTGCAGCGAGGAGCAACAACCATCACCAACTTGGAGGGCTGGGTAGGCCACCCTCTGAACCCCATCGGCTGCCTCTTTCTCACCCTGACTGAAGCTTGTAGATTAGAAGAGGAAAATTGCCTTGAAATTTCAGGTACTGAGTCTTCCTCCTGGCTCCCTTCCAGGGCCTGTGGCTGAACCAAGCCTGGCAGGCAGACCCTGGGCGCAGGTCTGGGGCTAGGGACTCCTGGGCTCCAAATCTCCCTTCTCTCCGCCTTTGCAGGAGCAGCCAGGGCAGAGCTGCAGTGCAGAGAGGGGGAGTTAGTGCCTTGAGTTTTCCCAGCCTTCAGGGTTTGCAGCCAGAGCAGACCAGGAGAGCAGCTTAGCAGAGCTGGGCCAAGGCATGCTGGCCCACAGGAAGGTTCTGGTGTCAGCCGCACACCCTGTTGCATAGGTCTTAGGTCTCCTGTTTCTCCTAGTGAGAGCAGGAAGGGGGCTGAAGCCCGTATCTCCCATAGGGAGCTTTTATCCATCATCTCTGGGTGACTGGAGGCAGGCAGCAAGGGAAGTGTGGGTCTTGCTTCTGAAGTTGAGAGTTTTTTCTCTCTGCTGTGGTTCTGCCACTTTGAAAGGCTCTTCTAACCTTACTGCATCTCTCCCCCTCCTTCCAGATGCTGGGGACTCCAAACCCCCAGTGTATCAACATGTGCCCATCACGACCGGCAGCCAAGACAACGGCGAGTCCTACCTGTCCCTAGCCTTAGAGGTGGCCCTGATGGGGATGGGTCAGCAGAGAGTGATGCCTGAAGGTCTCTATGCCCAGGACAAGGTGTGCCGCAACGAGGAGCAGATCATCGCCCGGCTGCAGGACCTGGAGCTGGACCCAGTGCTGGTGCAGACCCTGCGGAAGCAGTGCATCTTGCTGCTGGAAGGTGGGGGCTTGGTCCATCTAGCTGGCTTCTGTGTCTTAGCTGAGTGTTGGTAACATCTCTGGGCTGCCCTTTCCAAGTATACGCCTCGCTGACCCCATCTGGGCTTCTTCCTCTGTGGGTGTTGTGCTGAGTCTGTAGGATGACTGCTCTGCCCCATCATCTGGCAAAGCAAGGGTTTGTTGACATCACTGGAGCAAGACCACCTCAGAGGCATTATGGAGAAGGGTGCTCAGTTTCTGAGGGATTTTGACCTGAAAGGGTGTTCAGAAAAGGAAAGAGCAGCCCTTTGCCCTGGATGCAACTTGAGTGACACACCAGGGAGCTGCTGAACAGATCCTCAAAGCTTTGGGGTGGTGCAGACCCCAGCCACAGATCCTGCTGTACTAATTACGGCTGACAGGCTCTGCTTCTGCCTAGGTGGTCCCTTCAGCGGCTTGGGAGAAGTCATCCACCGTGAGAGTGTCCCCATGCACACCTTTGCCAAATACCTGTTCTCTGCCCTGCTGCCCCACGATGCAGACCTGGCATACAAGCTGGCTTTGCGGGCCATGAGGTTGGTGCATGTTTTATTCCATCTCTCCCCCTGTTTTGCCTCTCCCCTGTGCTCCATCAGGAAGCCAGGATGCTTTGCAACCATAGAGCAGGGGTAAGAGCGGAGGCAGGGCCATCCCTGGGATCTTGTGCAGCGTGCAGGGCCACCCAGGCACAGCAGCAGTGCAAAGAGACTCCTGCTCTCCTTTTGGGTGATACCTGGTTTACAAGCCCCATTAGGGCTGGATTTGCGTGCGTTTGACGATGTCTGCTGGTCCAGCCCTGCACCCAGCCCCTTGCCCCAGGCTGGACCGCTACCTGCCTGTCCTGGTGACAGGCATTCTCTGCCCAGGCAGGCATGGTACTGTCAGCTGCCTTCTGTCTGCCGGGCCTTGGGCACCCTGCAGCCCTCTCTGCCTGCAGGAAGGGCTGTTATCCCAGCACAGATGGGCAGATGATTTGCCCCAGGCTCCACGATGTCACAGAGCCAGGCGCAGAGCACAGTTGCACTCTGTTCTCCATTAAAGCCCAGCTCTGGACTGGGGGCAGGGCTAATGCCGAGAGCTGCCCCGTCTCCCTCCCTGGTGCATGACGCACCTCAGATACCAGCCCGTATACTGCAGTTTTTTGGCATAGGCTGGATGGGTCTTGAAAAGGCTGGAATTTCCCAAATGAGTCAATGCTTGAAGAGCTGTCAACCCCAGAGCATCCCAGTGCCCTCTCCCTCTGACACTGTCTTTCTTGCAGCATTTCCCAAGTGAAATGGGTCATCTCTCCCCAGTGGTGAGGGAAATTTTGAAATCACCCTGTCCTGGGAAGAGCTGCTCAGAAGGACAGCCAGACCTCAAATAGCAGCCAAGGGCCTCTGCAGTGCATGGGGACACCATGCCCCACCAGGCCTAAGACCTCCAGCCGCTGAGCAGGAATGCGACTGAGTGCCCTGGGGTGCACATTGCTCCCTTGCCATGTGTTAGTGCCTGTCCCCTGCTCCCAGCTGGGACCCCTGTGTCGAGGGTGTCTGACCTAGGCTGGGAAGGTTGGGCTTCTGCTGCCCTGTGGGTACCCCAGGCCTGCGAGCGAGAAAAGCAGACACAGTTGGATGCTCTCCATGTCCGGAGGCACAGTTTCCCTCCTGCGTGCGTCAGCTGGCCATTGAGTTGGTGCTGGTATCACTAACTCAGAGGTTTAAGAGCCAACATATTTTTGTCACCATGACTGGCAATGTAAGGCTCCTGCTCCCCTTCCTTAGGCTTCCTTCTGCCCTGAGTTTTCCAGGCTTTTAGGTATCCCCACAAAAGCAGGTACCCCAAATCAGCTGCGGAGGCCCTGGGGAAATGTGTCGCAGCTTCTGATCATAACTGGGCATTTTAAGAAGAAACAGATGATAAAGTCAAGAGTTCTGCTGCATGCTCTGACATGAAAGGAGTGGAGAGGGAGGAGGGATTTTGCCTTTTTTTTTTTTTTTTTTTTTTTTTTCCTCTGAGGCTTGTGCTTTTCCTTACAAGTTTGTAAATCACTTCACGGATCATTCTCTTCCTTTCAAGTAGGTCTGAGATTGATCCCCATGCCCATGTGTTGAGCACGCAGCCTCGGTAGCCCCCACACATGCATGGCAGCAGGAAGCTTTCAAAGGTGGTGCTGCAGGCAGCTGCCTGCAGGCAGCCCCTGCCTCGCCTCGCCAGCGCCTCAGGGAGAGGGGTTGAACCTGGGGCTGGCCTGGGGTCTGACGTTGCCTCCTCCCATTTGCCCTTCAGGTTGCCTGTCCTGGAGACCACAGCACCATCTGGTGACGTGACTCACCCCCACCACCTCGTCTCGGTGGTCCCCAGCAGATACCCACGCTGGTTCACCCTGGGGCACCTGGAGTCGCAGCAGTGCGAGCTGGCCTCCACAATGCTCACGGCAGCCAAAGGTTGGTGGGGGGGGGACGACGGGTGATGGAACAATGCTGCGCAAGAGCATTGCAGGGATTGTCCTGGAGAAAAGAGGGAGCTCCTGCTTCTGCTCCCTCGAGCACTGGCAGAGACCTGCTGGGTGCCCCACTGGCAGCCCACCGTGGGCAGGGCACGGTGAGCTGGCCTCAGAGCAGCCCACTGGAGTCTGGGATTGCCGGGGCTCTTGTCCCAAAGGGCCCCAAGGCTCGTGGACTGGCAGGGCAGTACAGGAGGTTCCCAGGAGGTGTAGGCAACCCTGCAGGAATGCCAACCACAGTGCTGCGGATCCTGGCTAGGGCCCCTGGGTGACGCTGGAACATACCTGCCCTGCAGCATGATCAGCTGCCAGGACAGCTAGCCCTGCCAGACGTGTCATGGGTTCACGCCATGGTTTAGTTTGAAGCTGCTTATCCTTTTACCTCTGCTTTGTCTCTTCCTGCCCTGTGGTAATAGTCTGGCACAGGCTGTAGAGGGAGAAGACCACCCTGTGCACCAAACCATGTGTGGCTTTCAGCAGGGCAGGAGACGGGGATGGCTGTGCTGAGAGGGACACCAGGGTCTCAGCCACAGGAGGCTTGTAAAACACCTCCTCGCTGATCTTGGGCCTCTTCGGTTCCTACCCAGGCACAATGATGAAGGCAAGTGCAGGCTTTTCATTAAACATCACTGTCCAGAAAGCAACCCCACCAGGACAGTGAGTGCCTTGTGCCCTGCGACAGCTGGTGAGCTGAGCAGTTAGTGCTGCCCACTGCTGTCCCGCACAGTCTGCGGCAGCCTCCAGCCCTCAAAGCTGCCAGCCTGATGAGGAAGCTGCCCCTTCCCTGGTGAGATAGAAGGTAAATGAGCCATCAGAAAGCTCCAGCCTTGCTGCCTCGGCAGCCTCTGCTCT
Organism: Pandion haliaetus; assembly: GCA_013401275.1. Lineage (NCBI taxonomy): Eukaryota > Metazoa > Chordata > Aves > Accipitriformes > Pandionidae > Pandion > Pandion haliaetus. The sequence continues at coordinate 53,789 of VYZV01025834.1, read as the reverse complement.
CCCTCCAGCCCTCCTCTTGGCTGCTTTTCCCGGGCTGATGGTGTCCTGCCCCTGCCTTGCAGTGCCCTGATGGAGAGCTGGTACCTTAGTTTCTTCTTCTTAGGTAGCTTATCCTTAGTTTCTTCTCCCTTCCAGCCCTTAATGGGAATGAGGTTTTTATGCCAGGGGTTTAGGGCTCTTGGATTATATGTTTTTCCCACTGCCCCTTTCCCTGGGTGTTCCCCACTGCAGCATGTCCTGATGCGATCCTACGTCCTCACAGCCTCTCTCGCCCCCGCGAGCCATTCTAGGCAGGCTTGGATTTTGGTGGCAGTGCAAGCAGCTGCTGTGGGTGGCAGGCGATATCTTTAGCTATTAGTCACCTGAGATGTCTCTGCGTGCCCAGGTGCAGTGCTACGTTTTTCACACTGCTGTGTGTTATTTGGTTTTCTTTGCATGAGGTTCATCTGCTCAGTTTATGACTATGGGACTAGAAACAGGAACCTGGAACAAAGCAGAGGGACCTGATGTGGCATGTTGGCATCTCTGGCCTGCATCCACACCAAAGGTCCCTCTCCCCACCCTGTGTCCCACAGGGGCTGACAGAAGGATTTCCCAAGCCAGATGCAGGATCATGATATTAATATGCCTTGATGGGTCCGTATTCCAATATCCTGCCCCATCTCCTAATGCCATCACGTATCCTTCTAGCACCCATGGCCTCCTGTGGCAGGAGACACACAGCATCACCAGGTTTTGTGCCAGGAACCCCCTTCTTTGGGGGCGTCTCAGCCCGTCTTGGCTGTGAGAGCTGTGTGCCTGACCTGGGACAACCAGGACCAAGCCGTAGTGAGTCTGGGTGACCCTGGCCCAGCCTTTGCTAGCCTTGCAGAGGGGAGGGACTTACTAGGCAAGACAGTATGTGTGCAGTAAACATCTTCTTTTTAATGTTCCTAAATGAAGACTGGCCTTTCTGCAGCTGTTCAGCACTGGGCATCTCCCCAAATCCCTCCTTTGTTGGGAAGAGTCTGCTTTACAGCTGTCAAACTTGAGCCCAGGGTAGAACATCCAGGTGCCTGGAGATGTCTGGTGATGTTCCAGGACGTGTCTGGGATCACTCAGGGTTGTTTGTCCTCTCCATGAAAGGATTATCTTGAGTGAGGATGGGTGATGTAGGATGTGTCACCCCCTGGGGAGGATGCTGCATTTTGCTGTTGGACTGCAGGGCCTGATCCAGCATCCCTGTGCATCCTTCCATGTGTGTGTCCAGAGGGGCTGACCATGCTGAAGGGGCTGTTCACCACCCGGTGCAGGCAGGAGATGGGGCTCAAGAGCAAGGTGGGGGGAGGCCGAGCCCGAGCCATCTGACCGTTCTTGCCTGCACCCAGGGGACATGCTGCGCCTACGCACGGTACTGGAGGCCATCCAGAAGAACATCCACTCCTCCTCCTTGATTTTCAAGCTGGCCCAGGATGCGTTCAAGATCGCCACGCCAGCTGACAGCAACTCGGACACAACACTGCTCAATGTGGCGCTGGAGCTGGGGCTCCAGGTATGGGATGGCACTGGGGGTGCTGCACGGTGGCCCTTCTGCCCCATGCACTGCGGCAGCAGCACTGGTGATGGTCTTCCACCAAGCAGGTGGTCTCCTGGGGAAGGAGTAAACTCATCCCTGCATGGCCCTGAGTGGGGGAGCCAGCCCTGGGAGGCCCCTGTGCCCGCTGCAGTTTGGGTGGAGGTGAGGCAGCACTGGGGAGCCAGTAGCCAGCTGGGCCAGAGGGATTTTTGGGAAGCACCACTGTGTTTGGTGGCCTCATTGGAGCCCTGTGGGGCAGCCAGTCACCCTGAGTTTGCCTCACAGGTGATGCGCATGACCCTGTCCACCCTCAACTGGCGGCGGCGGGAGATGGTGAGGTGGCTGGTGACATGTGCTACCGAAGTGGGTGAGTGCCTCGCCGCGCTGGGGAGGTCCAGCCCGCATGCGGTGGGAGCGGGGTGGGCACGGAGATCCTAGGGTTATTCATAGCCCTGGGTAATTGAGCTCTCCTGGGTCTCCCACTTCTATCTGGGTAACTGGATGCACCTCAGAGCACCAGCTGGCAGGGCTGGGGCCACAGCAGTGGTCAGGTTTGGGACTGGGACAGGTCCCCTGTACCTGGGCCAGGCCAGCAGTGTTTGCTGTGCCCTACAGCATGGCAATGCAGGGTGTCGTCTGCCTGTCCCACTCTGCCCTGTCCCTACTGGGTCAGAGGCAGCAGCTCGGCACTGCCGTGGGCTGGCTTTGCCCTGGTTCCAGGCACCCAGGGACTCAGAGCAGCCCTATGATCTAAGCCAGGCTCCGGGGCTGTGCCGTGACCGTGGTGTTTTCTTGCAGGGGTGAGGGCCCTGGTGAGCATCCTGCAGAGCTGGTACTCGCTGTTCACTCCCACGGAAGCCACCAGCATTGTGGCGGCCACGGTGATGTCCCACAACACCATCCTGCGCCTGAGCCTGGACTACCCACAGCGGGAAGAGCTGGCCAGCTGCGCCCGCACCCTGGCCCTGCAGTGCGCCATGAAGGACCCACAGAACTGCGCCCTGTCTGCCCTGACCCTCTGCGAGAAGGACCACATTGCCTTCGAGACTGCCTATCAGATCGTCATCGATGCCGCCTCCACTGGCATGACCTACACCCAGCTCTTCACCATCGCCCGCTACATGGAGCACCGGGGCTACCCGCTGCGGGCCTTCAAACTGGCCTCTTTGGCCATGACGCATCTCAACTTGGCCTACAACCAGGACACGCACCCGGCCATCAATGACGTGCTCTGGGCCTGCGCCCTGAGCCACTCTCTGGGCAAAAACGAGCTGGCAGCCATTATCCCACTGGTGGTGAAGAGCGTGCACTGTGCCACAGTGCTCTCGGACATCCTGCGCCGCTGCACCATGACGGCCCCAGGGCTGGCTGGCATCCCTGGCCGCAGGAACTCGGGGAAGCTGATGTCCACCGACAAAGCCCCGCTGCGGCAGCTGCTGGACGCGACGATAAGCGCCTACATCAACACCACCCACTCCCGGCTCACCCACATCAGCCCACGGCACTACGGGGAGTTCATTGAGTTCCTCAGCAAGGCCAGGGAGACCTTCCTCCTGGCGCAGGATGGGCACATACAGTTTGCCCAGTTCATTGACAATCTCAAACAAATCTACAAAGGCAAGAAAAAACTGATGCTGCTGGTGCGGGAACGGTTTGGGTGAGCCCCGGCCCCTGCCATGCTCACTGGCAGGGTCCGGCCGCAGCACGGGGACTCGGGAGAGAAGAAGGAAGGAAAGTGGAGATCACCTTCCCCCCATCGGCAGAGGCTGCTCTGTTCTGGTCTTTTGTTTTCTTTTTTTGTTTGTTTTCTTTCTTTTTTTTGTTTTTTTTTTTTTTTTCTTTCTTGGATTTAACCATTTCACATGCTGAGAGGATCCAGAGATTCCTTGGGCACAAACCAAAAGGCAACCATGGGGAAAAAGGTTGGTTCGCTCAGCCCCCTGCCCTCCCTTGCCAATACCAAAAGCTAACCTGGAAATCTAATACCTCTTTCCTGAAGGAAGCGGTCGCTGGAGGGATCTGAAGGTTGCAAAGTGCAAAAATCTTTAAAAGTACATGGGGAATTTAAAAAAAAAAAAAAAAAAAAGAGCGAGCAAAGAAACGTGCGACACTAGAACCTCATGCGTCACCAAAAGCGATGGCTTTGCAGAGAGCTTCTCCCGCCCGCCCGAGACATGCAAACTCCTCTATTTGTGAAGATACTTCAATAAAAACAAGTTAAAGTAACTGTTCTCAGGGATTGCTTACTAAAAGTAACACAAAAAAAAAAGCATTTATGATACTGTAAATACTATAGTATATGTGTCAATTATTAAATTGTAAAGTTATAATTATTTATAATTCTGTCTTTTATTTGGGGGATACTTGAAATTGTGGGCTGGGGCGATTATTTTTATTATTGCTATTATTATTGTTATTGTTATTATTATTATTATAACTATTATTTAAAAAAAAACACACAAAACAAAACCACATACAAAAAGAGGAGGAGGCACGCGAACATTTCTCAGGTTCCCACAGCATCGTTGGCAGCAAGAAGGGTGTGGGGGGAGGCGAACGTCTGCTCAACTCACAGCCTTGGGACGGATAGACAGATGGAAGGAGGAGTGGCAGCCCAGCGCTTGAGGACAGCAAAGGAAGGGACTTGGGGCAACGCTCGCTCGGACACACATGGATGCTGGCAATGGCGGACAAGAGCCCATCGCCTCGTACACAGCCGTCTCCCGGCAGGCGCAGGTGTGCAAGATGGCCTGGGCATGTGTGTGGGCACCAGGGCTGCCCGGCTTCTGGGGAGGGAGGGGGGGCAGGTGCAGCTGTGCCACCTCCCCGCACTGTTCTGCTTCCTGGCTCTGCGGTGCGGCCAACGCTCAGCCCTTCCCAGCTTTGCCCCACGGCAGGGGCAGACTCTCCAGCCCTGGGCCAGCAGCTCTTCAGTTTTGGTTCATTTCTTTGCCAGCGGGTCGGGAGGGCTGGGGGATGCCAGGGCTGGTCTCAACGGTGACTTGTAGTTAGAGAACGTGGGCTAGTTATCTGCTGTCTGGTTTGACTTTTCATTTTTTGGCAAGTGACTTGTGTCCGCGCTCCGGCCAGGAAACCAATTGTACTCGGTCTGTTGCCACCGAAATAGCGGTCTTCAACCAGTCTGTTTCTCTCTTTTTTTCCCTCCCC